>WOXC01007983.1:0-97871 GCA_011680675.1 Gymnobelideus leadbeateri
ATTCTGAAATTTTCTTTAGAAAGAGTAGTTTATACTTGCTGACTCAAATTCCTCACTATCTATTTACTCTCCCATTCCCCAAAAGCAGATATCCATCCCAGCAATGCTACTATAAAAAACAAAGTTTTTGCAAAGCTGCTAGTTCTTATCCTGTATGACTTCCCACATTATTTGGCATTGTTAACCAGTCCTTTCTTAAATCTCTCCTCCTTTGATTTCACAATGTTGCTCTTACCTGCGTCTCCTCCTACCTGTTTAAGACTAAGAATAAAATAATTCTTACTCACAAGAAGCTTATGGTCTAATGGGAGACACAGCAAGTCTATACATAGGAAAAGATAGGAAGAGAAGACAGAAAGTCACGCTGTGGGGAGAAAAAGAACCAATCAGAACTGAATAAGATGATTTCTGCATAGCAAAGTTTCCATTGTTAAATCATTTTACTTTCTTGCCATATAGAAGTGTGGGCATCTGGCAACATTCTGTCCTGGACTCTTTTCTCTTTTGTTTCTATATTTTTTCATTCATTCCCAAGGCTTAAATTATCACTTCCATGTAGCTGACTTACAAAGCTAGCTAGCTATCTATCTATCTATCTATCTATCTATCTATCATCTATCATCTATCATCTATCTACCTTTATATCTATCTACCTACCCACCTATCTATCTACCTACCTATCTATCTATCATCTATCTATCTTTCTGTCTGTCTGTCTATTTATCTATCTCCAGTCATAATCTCTTCCCAAAGATCTAGTCCCATATTTCTGACTACTTAAACATCTCTAACTGTACATCCTACTGATACCTTGAAGGGTCAACATCTCTCCTCCTAAATCTACCTTTCCTCCAAGCTTACCTTTTCCAATTTCATATAGCATCATGCCTTTTGTCTTTATAACATCCTACACAGGATCAAACTTATTCATGTGTGCCTTATTCTCCATATTAAATGGTAAACTTTTTCAGGCCAGGGATCATGTTATTTTCCAAATTTGGATACTCAGTAACTAGAAGTGTTCCTGGCACATAGTAAGTACTTAATAAATGTTTGTCAACTTGAATATAATATGTGATCAATATAGATCCAAAAATCAACTCGTCTCCTTTTATTCTCGTACTGGGATGGCTTCCATAGCTTTGAGGACTCATTTGGCCAATTACATCATGAATAACAATGACTATGATGGATATGCTTCACATTTATATAGCATATTTAATTTTTCAAAGTGCTTTTATATCCATTATCTCATTTGGTCCTCACAGCAATCTCAAGAGAATGGTGAGTTACAACAATAGAACATTTAGGCAACATTTCCAGGAATTTACCTCTTAAATCTCATCCCTTCCCGTATGCCTCGATCTCTGCCTTCCCCCTGCCACACACATATACACAATGAAGTATAATTATGGCTCTTAAGACTATTACAAATTACAAAATGCATTGCAGTATAAAGACAAATGACAAAATTTAAATAAACTTTCATGGTAGTGAACATGGGAAACTTTAAACCTTAGGTTTTGCCTGTTAAATCTTGGTGCCTGGAGGGAGTCTACATCTCCCATAGAGAGGGACAGACTGATATAGTGAGATACTTGGGTCCTTGACCCAATTGGGGACACAGGTCATCATTGCTTAACTATTACCCACCCCCCTTTTCAGGGTGACCTATGTCTTAGTTGTGAAGCAAAAAAGTGTGGCCCACAGAGACAACCTAAGGAACACAAACACAGTGAACTTGTACTCTGCCCACCCCCAGCTCTCCCTTTCTCAGAGTATCAGTGGCAAACCATCTACAAAAGCAAAAATAAGAGGGGAAATATTCAGGAGCCCCAGGCTGAAGCAAAGCCCTGTTCCCCTGAGTCCTCTGGGGCCAGACTCTTATCTTTCCCCTCACTATTCTTTCTGAAGGATATTGTTCTTGCTTCAGTTCCCTGAATTGGCTCTGTGTGAAGGATCTCTGGACTAACTGGCATCTACACATGGTCCACATCCACAGCCTCTGAAAGCCCAAGGTTGTCTCTGTTGCATGAGAAGACACTGGAGGACGATCATAATGGAAAAACCACCATGTAGCTAAGGGAAAATGTCTAGGAGCTTGACTGAGCACCTGGGACATCACTAAAATCCAAAAAGAGATCTCACGCATGAGGGAGGGCATGTCAAATGCCCCATATGCCCATCACGGCTGAAGGTCCTGGAACCTCGCAAAGGAACATCAACACAGCGGGTGCAGTTATGGGTGCTGACAGATTTCCATTAACAGCAGGTTTTAATTTAAAGAAACAAGCTCAGTGTAGTGAAGAAAGTGCTTGACTTGGGATCAGGAGAGACCCAGGTTCATTCCTGCCTCTGAGGTTACTAGACAAGTTACCATGGAAAAGTGATGGCCTTCTCAAGCCTCAACTTCCTCATCTGTGAAAATGGAGGTAATAGCTCCATGTAGTACCTACTCCTCCAGAACTGTTGTAAGGATCAAATGAGATAATGTTATAAAGTCCTTTGCTAACCTTTCAGGACAATGTAAATCATCATCATCAACAACAACACATCTATATATGGCCCATTAATAAGCAGTGGAGCTACTATCTCAAACTTTCATTAGCATTAGTAGATTGGGTCTCTAGCACAGAGCTACCTACTAGTCCCCTAAGGATTCTAGGATACCCTGAAGGGTTGGGGATGGAGAGATTTTCTAGCACTATAGCTCAAAAGCCCCACTGGTATACTCCCTACATTATCAATTAATATCAATTAGCTAGCCAGACCTAATTAGTTTTCAGAATAGGTATATACTAAGGTGGTATGATAAGGATACTTGTTACAACTCCTCCCCACCTCAGTATCCCTCCAAATATCTAGTTGCACATTCTCCCACAAGTGCATTAGGAATCCAGGAAAATTTAATTTCAAGCTTAGAGACCAACATGTGGCAAAGCTCACAACTAAAGTTCTTTTGATTAAAGTATTTTTCTCTCTTTCATGGGATATGGTATAGATATGGTATAACTTTCTTCTGGGTTCCTTGGAGAGTCCTAAAGTTACCTTTCCTTAGTTCATTCTCTGTTCCTGATGCAGACACTGCAGCTAGGTGGTGTAGGGACAGAGCACTGGGCTTGGAATGAGGAAGGCTTATCTTCATGAGTTCAAATCCAGCCTTAGACACTTTCTATTTGCATGACCCTGGGTAAGTTACGTTACCCTATTTGCCTCAGTTCCTCATCTGTAAAAATGAGCTGGAGAAGGAAATGACAAACCACCCCAATGTCTTTACCAGAAAACCCCTAAATGAGGTCTTGGCGAAGTTGGACACAACTAAACAACAACATATTTATGTGCATGTATAAATGTCATTTGATCCTCACAACAATCCTGTGAGGCAAGTGCTATTATTATTATTATACCCATTTTATAGATGAGGAAGAGGAAGAAAATAAGCATTTACATAGTGCCTACCAAGGTAAGAACAATACTAAGCACATTTACAAATAGTGTCTCATTTAATTTTCAAAATAACCCTAGGAGGTAGGTGCTGTTATTATCCACATTTGACACTCGGGAAAACTGACTTGGCCAGGGTCAGAGAGTAAGAATCTGAAGCCAATTTGAACACAACTGTTCTAGGCCCAGAACTCTATCCACTGCCCCCACCCCACCCCCCCCGCCCCGCCCCCAATGCCTCAATTAAGGCTGAAACTAAGACGTTTTAAGGAAGATGAAACAGGCTAATCACACAGCTAATACGTGTCTGAGAAAGTTTCTGATTTCATATCTTCCTGAGACCAAGAAATAAGGATGAACAAATTTGCAGATGATACCAAGCTAGGAGGAAGAGCTAACACATTGGAGGACAACCAGGTTTCATGAGAGATCTTGACAGGCTAAAAACCTAGGCCCGGAAAGAGTTAAAGCGATTTGCTGAAGGTCACAGAGGGAGCAAGCGTCAGGCAGAGGATGTGAACTTGGGTCTTTTTACTATACCATGTTGCTGCCTTCTCAGTCTTGGGAAGGAGTGGGGGAATGGGAGAGACTAAAAGCATGATCTGAAGCCAAGAAATCTAGTCTAATATTAGATACTTTGTGAGAAATGTAACATCCAGGAATAAGGAAATGATGATTCGTCTGTATTTTGCCTTATTCAAACCACATTTAGAGAATTGTGTTCAGGTGGAAAGCATTAATGTCCTACCATCCCTTCTCTCTTATTTTGCTTTCTTGACTCCATGACTTGGCTAAAAATGACCCGCATGTCCTATCCCCTCTCCCCAAGACCCAATCAGACACCACCTTGTCCGTGTAGGCTCCCTTCACTGATGCCCTGCCCCACCCCCAACAACATACCCCGCAGCTGAAAGTGATCTCACCTTCCCATATTCCTTTTAGACCACTCCGTCTAGACCTCTCCTTCACACTTTTCAGACTTCCCCTTGCATTATGGTTATTTAGGAACATGTCATTTCCTTCCTATTAGGCATGGAACTACAGAGTGGGATCTGTGTCATATCTACATGTTTTCCAACTCTGGGACTTCTATAGCAAAAGCTGCTTATGGGTGTGAATTGAATTTAAATGTGTATTACATAGAACATAAACGTACAAGAAGTTCTTCTCCAAGTATCTGTAATAAGGAAACAAGCATAATCTGGGTACCCTGGATAGTGAAGAAAGGGGCTATCGTCAAAGTCAGGAAGACTTAGCTTCAAAAATCCTGCTTCTGACACTATCTGTATGACCATGGCAAGTCACAACTTTTCTGAACCTTTTTCCTCATTTTTAAAGTGGACTTAATAATACCTTTATTAGAAATGGGAGAAATAATAACTCACAAAGTTGTTATATGATTCTAATGACATCATTGACCAGCTCTGTGATTTCACTGGGGCACGGAACTTCCCAATGTGGGAGTACTTCCCAGTGACACTAACCAGAAATCTTTGGGTAACTTAAGGTCTTAGAGAGAGGCCTGATGCAATGAGAGGTTGGGTAGTTTGTTCATGGTCCATAGTGAAGACATTATGTATCAAAGGTGTCTTGAACCAGAGTCTTTTCCACTCTGAGGTTGGCCCCATAGCTACTACCCCACACTGCCTTTCTTGTAAATGCTTTGCAAACTTTAATAACCATAGAAATATCAACTATTATTATGACTTACATGTTTGGTTTATTTTGCTTTATTAATTCATTTATTAACTTTATTATGACTTACCTATTTAATTACATCATCATAAATATGGACATATATTAAGTGGATACCATATATAAAATACATAATTAAGCCATCCATGCATATGAGTCTATAATTTATGTAGTTTCTCATATACATACATAATACATCTCTCACTCCACATTAGAATATACTAGTATACACAGAAAAAACTTTCTCACATACTCCATTAGGAAAATTTGTAGGTACATTCTATAAGTATGCTCTATGTTATATGTAAACATACTGTGTAAAAAGAACATATCATAGCCACAATGATCATTCTTTAAGCTCCAGCCTATTGCTTTTCGGCCCTATCAGAAGCAACTGGTACCAACTC
Organism: Gymnobelideus leadbeateri; assembly: GCA_011680675.1. NCBI lineage: Eukaryota > Metazoa > Chordata > Mammalia > Diprotodontia > Petauridae > Gymnobelideus > Gymnobelideus leadbeateri. The sequence goes on from WOXC01007983.1 coordinate 5,547, forward strand.
TCCCCACATAAACAATCAGGGTCGAGAAGGAGAGAAGCTTTAAACATTTGCTTTCCTCTACGAGACCACCTACAAAATGTTGTTGAGACCTTGCAACAAAAATAATCTGTCATGATTCCAGTGCTGAGCAAAATATAAACAAGTTAAGTGCTCTGTTAAAGAGAACATCTGGGGAGTATGGGCTTCCCCAGATGTTTTCACAAGTTGTGTCTTTGGGGACTGGAGAAATAGAAAGAAGGAACCTTGCTAAGTTTTCTCACTTCCTTCTTTTCCCCTGAAACTGTGTGTATCCAAAGGTTGTGTATAAACACAGAGGCCTCTGGTGCAGGAACACTGCCATTGAGAAAGGCAAAGAGAGAGCTCCTGCTCCAGAGTTAGGCCCCCTCTTTCTAAGGATCCCCTATGAATACACTTTAACTAGAATGTGGTTTATCAATGGAACAGAAGGGAAGGGCCACAGTGATCATAAAGAGCAGGAGATTTTGAATCTAGGGAGAACTAGAATCTAGTCTTATCTTTGACTCTCGCTGTGTAGCCCTTAGAAAGTTACCTTCCTGAGCCCAATTTGCTCATTTGTGAAATAGGTATAGGGTGACCAGATGGTACAGCAGATAGAGCTGGAGTCTTCCTGACTGGTCTCAGATATATACTAGCTGTGTGACCCTGGGCAAGTCACTTAACCCTATTTGCCTCAGTTTCCCCATCTATAAAATGAAGAAGAAAATGACAAACTATTCCAGCATCTTTACCAAGAAAACCCCAAATGGGGTCATGAAGAGTCAGATATGACTGAAATGACTGAACAATAACAAAAATAGGGATAATAACAGCAAGAGCTAGCACCTAGCTTGCAGAGTTTCTTCAAGGCTCAGAAGGGGAGTTAGGCCACGTTTATGTACGGCTCTAAGACTGACTACATCACCTCATTTGAGCCTTACAATAACACTGTGAGTATTATCACTATTTTACAGATGAGGAAACAAGTTTAGAAAGTGATTAACCCAGGTTAATTCATATTAATTAATTAATGCCTAATTAATACCTAAGACAAGGTTCTAACCCAAGTCTTCCTTATTTCATTGCAGCAGCTACGTGGTACAGGGTGTGGAGTGGAGAGCTTTTTAGGAGAGTCAGAAAGTTCCACATTCACATCTGGCCTCAGACACTTACTAGAGTGACCCTAGGCAAGTCACTTAATCTCTGTTTGCCTCTGTTTCCTCATCAGTAAGATAGGGATAGCAATAACAACTACCCCCCAGAGTTGTTGTGAGGATCCAATGGGATGATTGTAAACCACATAGTAAGTGCTCTTTAAATGTTAGCTATTGACTAATGTCTCTCTGTCTTCTATAAAATCCTCCCTCTGGTATGCAGAGACCTTCATAACCAGGCCTCCTCCTGCCTTTCCAATATTCTTACATCTTCCTCCCTTCCACATTCTCTATGATCCAGTGATACTGGGTTCTTTGCTGTTCCTTGAACAAGATGCTCTAGCTCCTGACTCTGGGATTGCCCACTTGTCTGGAATGCTCAAGGACCAAGTTCTAAGCCCTCCACAGAGCCTGCTTCAGCTGCCCTGGTGACCACTGGAACTACCGATCAATAAGGATTTATTAAGTATGTACTATGTGCCTAAGCAATAGGGATACAAAAAAAGGGGGCGGGGGGCAAAAGATAGTCACTACCTTCAAAGAACTTATAATCTAATGGGAGAGAGAACATTCGAACATTACACAGAGCAAGCTAGATGTGGGATAAATAGGAAATCATCCACAGTGAAAAGGCACAAGAATGAAGAGGGGTTGGAAAAGGCTTCCTATAAAAGATGAAGTTTTAGTTGGGTCTCATGGCATGGTCCTTTACCATTTATGAAGCCCCTTCTTAAGAGCCCCACCCACCCACTCCCACACATAGCACCAACCTTCCATCCCTACTTTTTTCAGCTGGCTGGAGTTGGAAATCCTGCCTCACAGACTTTGCCTGCGGGATAGTTAAGTCATTAATGGAGTCCTAAAGAGAAAGCACCTAGCAGGAAGGAGGTTCCCATAATCTTTTAGCCTTGCTTTAATTTACAAACTGTCTTCCCTGCTGTGCTGCCCGGCTCTGGGTCTGCTTTCCGTCTTGGGAGGGGCTCCACGGGGTGTGGGAAAGAGATACCTCTATCACAGCAATCTGGCCCAAAATAAACACAGCAGGACAAGGAAGGCCCAGGATGACCTTTCCTGACCTTTGGCACTGACTCCAGGCCTTGCCTCTTTTCTTCTGCTATTAAAAATCTTCCTTTTCTCTGTCCTCTCAACAACCCTATGGGCTCTCTATCTGAGCTGTCCACACTGTGGCTTCATCGCCCACTTCTCTTCCCAAATTTGCTTATATATATATATGATTACACATAATATATATATTATGTAGGATATATATAAATATATATTATGTAGGATATATATATAAATATATTATGTAGGATATATATAAATATATATTATGTAGGATATATATATATATATATAGGATTGGGGTGGGGAGAGAAGTGACGGAAATGGGATAAATAGAAAATAATTAACAAAGAGAAGACACAAAACTAAGAGACGTTGGGAAAGGCTTGGTCTATTTGAAAATGAAGTGGGAATATTACAGTGTGGAAATTTCTTCTACCATTAATCAGCAACTACTATTTAAAACTTAATGTTTTAGACAGATGCCTTGTAATTAAGAAGTTACATGACTTACCAATGGTCATATGGCCAATGTGGTAAAAAAAAAAAAAGTCAGGTTTTCCCAGGCCCAATTTCTAATCAGTGTACCTCATTGGCTCTCAAACTACACTTAGTAATTATGAATAGAGGTTTCCTTCAATAGGTAGAACAATGCCCTCTAAAGCAGTTTCAAGTCACCTCAATTCAACAAATATTTTCAGCTAAAGCCCCCACCTTTCCTCTGCCTCCCAGCATCACCCATATTTTGCTTTTTTTATTGGAGACCAGGCCTTTAGTATATAGTTAACAAACATATTTGTTATTCAGTTGGTTCAGCCATGTCTCACTCTTCCTGACCCTATTTGGGATTTTCTTGGCAATGATACTGGAGTGTTTTAAAGTTTCCTTCTCCAGCTCATTTTATAAATGATGGAACTAAGACAAACAGGGTTAAGTGACTTGCCCAGGGTCACACAGCTAGTAGGTGTGAGGCCATATTTGAACTCATGTCTTCCTGACTCCAGGCCAGGCACTCTCTCTACTGCATCATTTAACTGCCCCTCTCTATCTTGTGGTTCACCATCTCTCTACTCACTTTAAATGAGGTGACAGAAGTATTTTGTTCAATTACTCCTCCCAGGGTTCCTGTGACATAGGTTGATAGGGGGCATGCACTATCATTCCTACTTCGAAGTCACAGGCTCAAGAGTGACCTTTGGCTAAGTGCCACACTAACATATCAATGACAGGGGCAAAGATGAAAACCAGAACCCTTCGCAGGGTTCTGTTATACGCTCAGAACACCTCAGTGGGGAGTTTTGTTGTTCTTATTCTTGTACTTGCTTTAAAATTAAGACCCAAAGTTCTTTTTCAAATTCCCAGTATGGCCCAAACGACCAGGAAAGTCTGTTTCAAATGAAATCAATTCATTTTATAAAAGTGGGTTTTCCAAGTCACATACAGATTAAACAAATGCCCATAGCCACAGTTTTCATCTAATCCAATCCAGCCATAATTTATTAAACTTTTCCTACAAGTAAGGCATAGTGCCAGATGCCAGAAATATGAAGACAAAAGTGAAAACACTTCCTGTGCTCAAGGAGCTTACATTCTACTGAAGAAACAACATATACATAAATAAGTATGTGTACAATAATTCAAAGAGGGCAAGAACATATAAAACAAGGGGGAATCAGGAAAGACTTCTCATAGGCATTGGCAAAAGATCTGAACCATGAAGAAAATTGAGCTTTCTAAGGCTGGAAGTGGGGAGGGATAGCAGATTAAGAATCATAGATATGAAAGATAAAATGCTGAGTTCAGGAACCAGATAGAAAGACAGTTTGGGATGGAAGATAGAGTAAATAAAAGGGAGTAATATGCAACAAATCCTGAACAGTTGTCTGGAACCAAAGTGTAAAAGGCTTTAAATGTCAAGCAGAGGAGTTTTAGTTTATCCTAGAAGCCATAGGGACCCACTGAAAGTTCTTAAACAGGAGGGTAACATGGCCAAATTTGTGCTTTAAGAATTTTTGGAAGATGAATTGGAGAGGGGCAAAATAGAAGTGAGATTGCATGACAAAGCCCCATGATATATCACCAGATTGGAATAGGGTAAGAAACCCTGTTACCCAATAGCAGACATAGGCCTTTTGGGTAGCAGAAAATGTTAGCCCAGTGAATAAGATCGAAAACTGTAATTTGGCTGAACAGATCACCTGAGAGTTTCTCATTTCTGCAGAGCCAATTATCTACAGCTATGGAGAAGAGCACCAAGGTCCAATTCTGATACCTCATCATGCCACAGAAATGACCTCGATTTCTTACAAATCAATCTCTGGAAGGTCCACCAAGCTAGGAAATCTTCCAAAATGGTTCTGATTACAGATTGTCTGCTGTCCAAGGACCAGACTGACTAAATACTGATAAGAGAAAGAATTACTAGATGAGAGGCAACTAGGTGACTGACTTTTGGGCTTTGGTGACACATCAATCAATAAGCATTTATTAAGCTAGGTGCTAGGCACTGTATTATTCAATGGAGAGGCAAAAAATAGTTTCTGCACTTGAGGAGCTTACTTTTTTTGTGTGCTTTTTGGAGGGGGGAAGGCAGGGCAATTGGAGTTAAGTGACTTGCCCAAGGTCACATGGCTAGTAAGTGCTAAGTCTGAGGCTGGATTTGAACTCAGGTCCTCCTGATTCACTGCTCCACCTAGCCCCCCCCCTGGAGCTTGTCCTGGATAAAAACACAAAAGAGCCTTCAATTCTATAAACCCCTTTGTACTTCTACAGTAGAAAATGCAGCAGAATTACAGGGTTTTTTTTTTTTTAACTACCTACAAATACTAGTTTAACTGCTGTTATTCTGAATGTGCCTTCTTTGTCTGAGGATCAAATAAAATAATACTAACAAAGGGAAAACCTTCAAGAAAGACCTCCCAAAGGAGGCGGCAAAGGAGCTGAACCAAGATGAAAGTGAGGGGGGATTTCTCATCTAGGAGTCAGAAGAGACAGCAGCATAGGCAAATCCATGGACACAGGAGATGGAATGCTGAGTTCAAGGAAACAGCAAGTGGGTTGTTTTGGATGAACCATAGCATGTACAAAAGAGAATAATGCGAAATGATCCTGGGAAGGTGGGTTGGAGTCTGAACTACATCATGTTCATGGTGGTTTTATCAATACAAAAAAAGTCAGAAAACAAAGAAAATTTCAGCTCAGTGGAAATATGAGAGGAGTTGTTCAATACACATGAGATAATGAACATAAGGTACTTTGCAACCAGTTGTAGCATACTGTGTCAGGGTCAGGAAGAAATTAAGCTTGAATCCTGCCTCTCACATCTACCATATCACTCTAGGTAAGTCACTTAATGTCTCAGTGTTGCAGACAATCCACTAAAAACAAAGTTAAAAAGAAGAAGCTGATCCATTTGCATCGGCAGTAGGAGTTTCTTCACTGTGATTCTCTCTAACAATGAAATCACAAGTCTAGTTAAAAAAAATTACCATGCACATCATTCCCCTAAGGCAATAAGAAATGTCATCTTACAGAATATTTAAGTCATCTCATCTGCCTGAATCACCATGAACATGGAGATAGAGAGTCTGTGGTCACCACAATGAAGATAGCTACAGCTTATTACTATCTGTTAAAGGCAGTAAAAAATAGTACACACATACACACATGCATATATATATACATACATACCTATATGCATATACATACCTATATGTGCACATATGTGTATGAAGAAATTGTCTATGAATAATTTTTTTTCTTTTTTAAATTATTTTATTTTTCTCAATTACTTATAAAGACAATTTTTAACATTTCATTTTTAAACTTTTGAGTTCCAAATTCCCTCTCTCCTTCCCCCTCCCAATTTGATACAGATTATACATGTGCAGTCATGCAAAACATATTTCTATATTAGCCATATTGGAAAAGAAAGCAAAGAAAAGGAAGGAAGGAAAGAAAGAAAGGAAAGAAAGAAAGAAAGAAAGAAAGAAAGAAAGAAAGAAAGAAAGAAAGAAAGAAAGAAAGAAAGAAAGAAAGAAAGAAAGAAAGAAAGAAAGAAGGAAAAAAAGAAGGAAGGAAGGAAGGAAGGAAAAGAAAGTTTAAAAAATATGCTTCAATCTGCATTCAGACTCCATCAGTTCTTTCTCTGGAGGTAGACAGTATTTTTCATCATAAGCCCTTCTATGAAGAAATTTTAAATTTTTGTCACTTTCCCATTTGTAGATAGGATGCATAGGTAGATAGAACAGGCACAATGATGAGATCACAGATCCATTCAAGTATAAGAGTAGAAAGACTACTGACAGCAGCAATCATACAAAACAACAGGTCATACAAACATGAACATTTCTATGTGCACAGGAACAGGAAGAGGATTGTAAATGAAACTGACTCTCTAGTATGAATAGTTTACTTTTTTTTAAATTCAACAGGTTAGTTTCAAAGCTGTCCTGCTTGTCAGTATCTCCTGAACAGCCTTCTGTTCTCTTTTGCACATTTTTAAAGCTATAATGACATTCTTCCACAGATTATTTTTTAAATTATGCATGGCCCTAGAATGCATTTAAAATTAATCTTGTAGGCATTTACATTCCTAAATAATTTTTTGCCCAGGCTATATTTCCCAGGTTACCTCTGGAAATAGCCTGGAGCACCACTGCAAAGCATGACACAGATAAGATAGAAAGTTGATAATGCACAGATGACTAATCCAGAGCTCCCTAGAAAAGCTCCAGAGAGTCAGGGGTGGTCTTTGAGGTCTCCTGTTTGGATCACCATGGGTACTGAGAGAGCCAGAATCTCCTGGAAAAAGAAGGGAAGCCGTGTGGTATAGTGGAAAGATGCTGAATTTTTTAGAAAGATCTGGATCTGGATCCTGGCTCTTACATGGTAAAAATGGCTTCAGTCCTCGGACTTATAGCCTGGGGTCTTGTCCTCTTCATCAAGGTGTCTCTTCTTAGGGAAGGAACAACCTCGTGGTTTCTTTGCCTATGCTGCTGTCTCTTCTCACTCCTCTTTGAGAATAGAATACCCCCTTACTTTCATCTTTTTTTTTCCTTTGGAGGGCAATTGGAGTTAAGTAACTTGCCCAAGGTCACACGGCTAGGTTTTTGTTTGTGTGTGCGTTAGTGTCTGAGGTCGGATGTGAACTCAGGTCCTTCTGACTCCAGGGCCAGACACTCTACTCACTGCGCCACCTAGCCGCCCCACTTTCATCTTGATTCAGCTCCTTTGCTGCCTCCTTTGGAGAGTCTTTCTTGAAGAGTCTTCCTTTTTTAGTATCATTTCATTTGATCCTTAGACAAAGAAGGCACATTCAGAGTAACAGTAGTTAAACTAATATTTGTAGGTAGTTAAAAAAAAAAACAACCTGTGTAATTCTGCTGCATTTTCTACAAGTACAAAGGGGTTTATAGAATTGAAGGCTCTTTTGTGTTTTTATCCAGGACATGTTGTCTCCTCCATTAAAATGTAAGCTCCTTGAGTGCAGGAACTATTTTTTTTTCACCTCTCCATTCAATAATGGGCCAACCATGTCAAAGGTCCAACCATGTCAAAAGACTGTCAGATGATTGTGGGGAAGAGGTTGTAAAATACCCCTCCTTCGTTCTCTCACCTGTGAAATAAGGATAACCATGCATATACTGACTGCCTGGGGAGGTTATCTTATCTCCACAACTAGGTTATAAGCTCCAAAGAATAAGCAGTGGGTCTCATCCACCTTAGTATACCCAAAATGACCTATCTCTGTGCCACACACATAGTGAACCCTCAGTCAATATCTCTGATTAATCTATTCTGAGCAGGCCAAATTTAGCTTTCCTAATCTTAATTTATACTGATTATTAGAGCTGTAGTCACAGTCTAACAGAAACCTCTATGTTTTGCTCAGGGAACCACAAAAGGAGGGGTGAGGCCAAACTTTTGCTAAGAGGTGGGATTTTTAAATAGCTATATAGGTTTGAAATGCATCCTTATTAGCTTTCTCTGCACAGCGTGATCTTATCATAAAGTTGCCTAGAGGCAGCTAGGTGGCACAATGGGTAGAGTACAGGACCTGAATTCAGGAAGACTCCTCTCCCTGAATTCAAATCTGGCCTCAGACACTTACTAGCCAGGTGACCCTGGGCAACTTACTTCACCCTGTTAGTCTCAGTTTCCTCCTTTGTAAAATGAACTGGAGAAGGGAATGGCAAACCTTTTCAGTATCTTTGCCAAGAAAACCCCAAATGGGATCATGAAGAGTCAGACATGACTGAAAAACAACTGACTCTGACCAAGCCACTTAGCCTCTACTGCCTCAGTTTACTCAGCTATAAAATAGACTGTGGTAGAGTCTTCTGAGCTTGGACGGTCTGATCAACCAAAATCAGACACAGTGTACTTTGACCCTGACATCAAGATCAAGAACTAAGGATGATGAAAACAACAAAATGGGAACCATAATAGCATCTACCTTGCAGAGTTGTGGGGACAAAATGAGATATTCTCAAACCACTTTGCAAATCTTAATGAGGTAAATAAATGCAAGCTATAACTACATATGAAACATTATGCTATATGAAATATGTTATATAAATATATTATATGGTTATGTATACCTATATAATATGTAATTATAATAATATATAATGCATAATGTATTACTTGTAATTATTTATTATTAATAGCTAGCATCTGAGTAGGACAAAAATTGGATGACCTTTAAGGTCCCTCCAAGTTTTCAGTCATAGGAATCTGTAATCAATATGATGTAGGACTATGTGCCAGTCACTGACTTCCATCAGAAGTGTGGCACTCAGGGCAGGCTACAATCCATCCATTTGGCTATTAAAGGACTGGGGTGACTTCAAAAACCTTCTCTTTCAGCCCTCTGAAAAGAAGCAAGGACAGTGTCCAAGAACTAGGTCAGGATAATCAGTTACTCCCTGCCACTAAAGTAGTACCTGCTGGGGGCTGATTAATTCCTGGTACCTATTAGCTTCAAGTTTGAGAAGGTCAGAGGATGGCACAACTAGGGGACAAAAGGAAAAAATACAGCTTTCATTGACTCTAATTCCTCTGACTTCCTAGGGCTCAGCCTCGTTGGGCTTTCAAACTCCATTATTTAACTGAAAGGGATAGTAGGGAGATTGAGTTAATAGCAACAAGCCCACAGTGGGAGATAGGAGCCTAAGAGGTGGGAAATAAAGAACTAGGAATAAAATGGGTGAGGACCCAGGAAGAAAAAAGAGACTAACTGTCTCCTGATTGCTACTGAACTTTGATCGGCGACTTCTGCTCACAAAGCAGTGGGAGCCTCAGGAGCTTGTCCTGTGGCCTACAGACAATGGCTTTCCCCCATCTAGAAAAAAAAAGAAATTAATTAAAAGCAAACAATTCATATCCCTCCATAACCATGAAGGAAATGAAAGGTACAGGGTTCTATTTACTGGCCACAAAGAACAAGCCCAGGATGGAAACAGGATAGGACTGTTTCCCCTCCTTCCTCTTACTCTGAAAAAAATTGAGCAAGCAGTTTAGGGATTGTAGGCATTCTTTCCACAATGGGAAGGGATTGGGAGGAGGGAGGGAAACTTTACAACCTTTTTACCATGGTCATCTGACAATGTTTTGACGTGGTTGACCCTTGCTCCTTTCCCAAGAAAAGACAGTCTTGTGAAGAGGGCAAGACACTGGACTAGAAGTTGAGAGACTTCATTTGGGGTTCCAGCTCTGCCACTCATTAGCTTGGTATCCATCGTGTTCCCCGTCTGGGCCTCAGTTTCCTGATTTGTAAAATAAGAGGGTCAATTCCCTTCCAGTTCCAACATCCCATGATTGGATCACAAACACACATATCCATGATTGGATCACAAACACACACACACACACACACACACACATCCATGATTGGATCACAAACACACATATCCATCTTTCCTCAGGAAGACATAACCTGGAGAAGTCCATTTTTCTCCACCTAAAATCTGGGGAACAGGACTTTACAGACCCAGGACAGGATGGGTGGACATGTGAGTAAAAGTGGCTGTGTGTGTGTGTGTGTGTGTGTGTGTGTGTGTGTGTGCTTTCTCTCTTTTTCTCTTGCATACAATGATGAGAGAAAGAGGGTAGCAGTGGAAATAAAGCTCTGGAAATTCATGAGTGTATCCAGCCTCTCCTTCCCCTTATTTATGGCTGGCAGGAAAAGAGCCAAGCTATAAATCAAAGTCTCCTCTCAGGCTGACATCTGAGCCACAGGAGTGATTGAAAACTTTCATTTCTTTTCTCCTCTGCTTTCCCTCCCCTCCCCCTGCAGTCTCTGTGTTGAGTTTAGTGCTCATGAATATTGCCCTTATAGGCTACAATCCCTTCACTGCAGGTGTGAAATGACTGGTTTCCACTCTGCTTCCTAGAGCTAGAAGGGTAGCAAAGTCTTTTTTATCCCTCTAAGTACCTGAGCTGTGCACAGTTCTCAACTAGGTATGGAGAAGGGAATAATTAACTGGAACTCCATCATTTGGAACCCACAGTTACTCAGATTTCTTTTATTGTATTGAAAAGACAAATGGTGGATATTCAGATAACAAGAATTTATTGAGTGCCTGTTATTTGATCAGCACTGAGGATACATGGGCAGAAATGAAATGGTCTCTGACCTAAGGGAGCTTACATTGGCAGAGTCCCGGAATTTGAAAGCTGGAAGGCATGTCGGTAACCATCTAATTCAACCCACACATAAAAGAATTTGCTAATCCAACGTACCTGACAAGTGTTCATCAAATCTCTGCCTGAAGACCTCTAAGGAGCGGGAACCCACTACTTCCTGAGGTAGCCCATTCCATTCTGCGGACATCTCTGACAATTAGACCTTGATAGGTGTAGTGACTCGTGTCTTATAATATTAGCTACTGGGGAGGCTGAGGCTGGTGGATCCCTTGAGCTCAGTTACAAAGGAGAAATGTCAATGCAATGTCTGCACTAAGTTTGGCATCAATTTGGTGAGATCCCAGGAGTAAGGGAAGACTAGGTTATCTAAGGAAAGGGAGAACCAACCAAAGTTGGATCAAAGTTTTCCTGTTGGATGAGTAGCAGGACTGGATTTGTGCATGGCTCCTGTACTCCCATCCTGAGCAAGATGGAAAGACCCAGTTACTTTTTTTTAACTTAATTTTTTTCCTTTTAACTTCTATTCTTTACACCTAGTCTGACCTCTGGGATCAAAAATAATATGCTTTTGATCTCTCCTCCATGTTAGAGTTCTTCAAACATTGAATGACAACTATACTGTCCCCCTGATAGGGCTGGAAAGATAGGCCAGAACCAGGTTTTATAACCTCTTCTTCATGTTAAAGATGCCTAGTTCCTTCAGCTAATTCCCATGTAGCATAGATTTAAGGTCCTTTGCCATCCTGGTTTTTGTTGTTGTTGTTGTTGTTCAGTCATTTCAGTTGTGACCAACTCCTTGTGACCCCATTTGGGGTTTTCTTTCTTTCCCCCGTTCATTTTACAGATGAGGAAACTGAGGCAAATAGGGTTAAGTGACTTACCCAGGGTCACACAGCTAATAAATGTCTGAGGCTGGATCTGAACTCAGGAAGAGGAGTCCTCCTAACTCCAGGCCATGCCCTCTATCCACTGTACCACCTAGCTGCCCTCTGGCTCCTCTTCACTTTTTCAGTGTCCTTAAACTACCTTGCAATCTACCTTCTCTCTGTTGTCAGTTATCAAAATCCCATCTACTCTAAAAAGTAGTCCAATCCCATCTTTGACCTTTCTTTTCCTCCCACTATAGCGTTTTTAAAAGTCCTTTTTGTTAATGCTCTAAATCATCATTGATAATAGAAATACAAATTAAAACAACTTTGAGGTACCACATCATAGCTATCAGACTGACTAATGGGACAAAAAAAATAAAAATGGCAAATGTTGGAGGGGATGTGGGAAAACTGGGACACAATTCACTGGTAGAGTTGTGAACTGACCTAACTATTCTGGAGAGGGCTATACAACTGTTCATACCCTTTCAACCAGCAATATCACTGCTCCGACTATATCCTAAAGAGGTTTTGTTTGTTTTTTTTGTTTAGGGGTGAGGAGGAAGGACTTATTTGTACAAAAATGTTGATAGCAACTCTTTTTGTGGTAGCCAAGAATTGGAAATTGGGAGGATGCCTATCAATTGGGGAATGGCTAACAAGCTGTAATATATGATTGGAATAGAATATTACTGTGCTATAAGAAACAGCAACCAGATTTCAGGAAAACCTGGAAGATAGATATGAACTGATACAAAGAGAAGTGGGCAGAATCAGAACACTGTACACAGTAACAGCAATATTGCCTGATGAACAGCTCTGAATGACTTAGCTATTCTCAGCAATATCATAATCACCAAGACAGTCCTAAAAGACTCATGATGAAGCATATTATCTGACTCTCAAGAAAGAACTGATGTCTGAATACAGACTGAAGTATGATACTTTTTTCTCTCTTCTTTTTCTTTTTACTTGCTTTTCTTTTTTTCTTTCCTTCTTTCTCCTCTTCCTTCCTTCTTTCTTTATTCTTGTTAGTGTCCTTGCATAAAATGACTAATAAGGAAATGTTTTACATGATTACTCATGCATAACCTATATCAGATTGTTTACCATCTCAGGGAGGGGTAAAGAAAGGGAGAGAGGGATAGAAGTTACAAATTTGGAACTCAAAACCTAAAAAAAAGTTTTAAAATTATTTTTGATGAAATTGGGCAAAGAGTAAAATATTAGCTTTAAAAGGCCCTTTTCTGTTATCCTTAGCTTCCTTTGCCAATATCAGCTCCCTCTAAGTTTTAGCAAACCTGTTATTATTTTTAAAAACCATACCATTTATAGGCATCCTGTTACCTGATTCTGCTTCCACCTTCTTTTTCTTTTTTTTAATCTGAGTTGATTGGTGAGATCATTGTACATCTACATTTGGTCAAATTCTATTTTCTCCTCCTACTCAGAATTTTTTTCCTTTTTATATTTAGAACTCCATTCTTGAGCATCTCTCATCCCTCCTCACTCACTTCCCCTGTAGCATTTTATTCCATGTGACTCTACCTATCTTTTCTCTGAGCCCTTAGAAAGCTACTTTCCCAAAATCTATGGCTTATCAGTCAACCAATCAATAACATTTATTAAGAGCCTACTGTGTGCCAAGAACTACAAATACAAAGAATGAAACAAACCCTACTCTTAACCTATTCTCAATTGGGTTATATTCTCACAGGGGAGATAGCAAATACATACAATAAGTAAACACAGAATAAATATAAAGAAAAATATAAGGGAGGGAGGGCACTAGAGCTTGGAGGATGAGTAAAGGCTTCATGTAAAATCAAAAGTTGTTTGAGTTTTGTCTTGAAGGGAAAAAAGGATTCTCTAAGGTGGAGGGGAGGAATATTCCAAACCAGTGGGTCAGCCACTGTAAAAGATGGAGGTGGCAGATGAAGTGCTACGTGGGAGAAATAGAGATGATGCCAGTATGACTGGATTTCAGAGGACCAGAGGGAAAGGAATGTCTGCTGAGGCTATAAAGATAGGTTGGGAGGGGCGGTTAGGTGGCATAGTGAATAGAGCTCCAGCCCTGGAGTCAGGAAGACCTGAATTCAAATCTGACCTCAGATACTTAACACAAAAACTAGCCATGTGACCCTGGGCAAGTCACTTAACCCCAATTTCCCTGCCTTCCCCCCTCCAAAAAAAGCAAAAATAAATAAATATTCTCTGCCTTTAAAAAAAAAATAGGTTGGAACAACATTGTATACAGCTTTAAATACTAACCAGAAGAATTTAAGGGCAACAAGGGCCACTGGAGTTGAAGTTGGGGAATGACACGGTCAGATCAGCACCTAAGGAAACTCCCTTTGGCAACTGTGTGTAGGAAAGACTGGAGTGAGAAGAAACTCAAGTCAGGAAGAACAGTTAGGAGGTAGAAATAATAAACTAGGTGAAAGGTGATAAGGGCCTGGACTAAAGTTGTGGCTGTGTGTGCAAAGAGGAAGGCTTAGATGAGAAAGATGTTCTGGAGCTACTTTGCATGACTGACCATGACAGGATTTCCTCTCCTCTATCACAAACTCTAGGATGGAGCGGTCCCTTGTGCCCAGTATTTCTATCATTTCCACCCCAGCAACCAGTTCTTTCCTGATAGTAAAAATCAGATCCAGAACAGAATTTCCTCTTGTTAGTTCCTCTCGCTTTAGAAGGATGAAATTATCACTAAGGTGAGGCAAGAAGTTATTGACTGTTCTGCTTTTACCAGAAAGAGAGTTCTAATGGATGTATGGGTCACTGAAGTTCCCCAAAATATCATGCCTCTGTGTCGGGTTTATGGACTGTTTTCCAAAATACTCACCTATTTCCTCCTTCTGTCCAAGTGGTTTGTTGAATATTCTACTAATAAAAATCACTCCTGTTTCTCACTCTATTGACCTTTACTCAAATACTCAGAGCCTTCAAGAGGACTAGCACCTCTGGTGTGAGGGCTTGCTGAGCTCTTTTACAGGGCTGCTCATCCACCTTTGGTAGGTATCCACCTCTCACCCAGCCCTCACCTGTGGCTACAAGAAGCTGTAACATGAGCAGTAGCCATACCCTCAAAATGATCTTGGCAGATGGGCTAAAGCAGGTTGAGGGTAATCAACAGGCCTCAGACCTGTTGGTGAGTTAGGAGGATGTCTACCCCAAGTATGTGAAGACTTCCCTCCCTCAGAATGGGCAGACAAGAACAATTTGTTCCAATGCAGCTGAAGCAGGAACTGTAGAGTGCTTAGAGCCTGGTCAGACATTGAAGAGGCAAGGGTCATCCACTGTATTTCGAGCCATCACTAGTCATCCTGACTTTTGTCTTTGCCACTGTACTTCAAAGACTCTGGAAGAGAGAGTGAGACTGGTGATTTTGTGCAGTTCTGCGTCACTTAACTCCGATCATTTCTGTAACGTCGTTGGTCCTTTTCAAAAATGAAGGACCCAGCAGAAGTCCTACCGCTGGCTTCAGCTCACATTGATTCCTCAACTCCCAAAGTTTCCCTTTAGAATATGCTGATTTGATCACAAACACACACTTTTACCTTCTCTCATTAGGACACAACCCTATGGAATCCATTCACTTTCCCCCATAAAAGGTTCTATGAGGTTCTATGCCTCAGCATTGTTAAATCGTGTAGTCACGTACACAATTTTGCACTTTTGCTTTAGTCTTATTGGCTGCTTTTCTTTAACCTCTTATGATCTAGTGTCATATTTAATATTCTTTCTTTTAATCCCCTTTCCTTTAGTGAGAGGCAGAGAGTGGCTAGAGGGCCAGACTCAAGTCAGGAAAACCTAGGTTTCAAGCCCTGCCTCCAACACCTACTGGCTGGTTGCCTACTAGGTAAGTTATTTAACCTCTCAATGCTCTAGGCCAAAGGTCTCAAATGTGCAATACTCTGGAGTACATCCTGAATCAGATTAAAACGTAATTGGGAAATAACAAAATAAATATGAATACAATAGACTCAGATAATGCTAACTTAATAGTAATGATGATGATGGCTAGCATATATATAGCACCTACTATGTACCAGGCATAGTAGGTGTGAGGTAGGTATAAAAGGTATGTTAGATACTAAAGTAAGTTGGGAATAAAGGCATTGTTATTTCTACTTTATAGGATGCTAGGGCACAGAACAATCAAATGTCTGAAGAAGGGTAAGGGGACCAGCTAGGTGGCACAATGGATAAAATATCAATCCTGGGGTCAGGGGACCTGAGTTCAAATCTGACCTCAGACACTTAGTAGCTTTGTGACCCTGAGCAAATCACTTAACCCCAATTGCCTCCAAAAATAGAATAAGAAGGAGGAGGAGGAGGAAGAAGAAGAGGAGGAGGAGGAGAGAAAGAAAGAGAAAGAAAGAAAGAAAGAAAGAAAGAAAGAAAGAAAGAAAGAAAGAAAGAAAGAAAGAAAGAAAGAAAGAAAGAAATGCAAAGGGAGGTTAGTGCTTTACCTAAGAGCATTCAGCAGAGCTGAGGTTCAAACACAGAATTTACTCTAAAGCAAATGCTCTGTCCACTGCCCCACAACTGGCTACCAAGTCTACTGACACCCCTTCCTCCCCCCATTCAATTCCCTTCCACAGCACACTAACTCTCCAGTTTAATATTTGATGCATAACAAATTCTAAATTAAAATTAACTGATTATCCCTCCCTAGTGGATTAAAAACTCCTGGAAGAAAGAGGTTATTTTATTCATTTTTGGTTCCCTCATATGTCCTAGTAAAATGTCTTGTACATAGTAGGCACTCAGTAAACAAAGATCAAACAAATTAAATGAATCCTAAGTCATTCCAAGAAACTTGAAGATGCAATATTTTTTCTTTATTCTGTAGTTACAAAGGCATAAAAGCAGATTCATACATTTTATGAAGATTTTTAATAGGAAATTTGTCAGATAACATCTCTCAACCAGAAAATTAAGCAAGCAGGACACATCCATCAGATTGGCAAAGTGGCTAATAAGGGAAAATAACAAATGCTGGAGGGACTGTGGGAAAATAGGAATATCAATGCACTGCTTGCAGAACTCTAAGTGGTCCAACCATTCTGAAAAGTAATTTGGAACTAGGCACAAAAAGTCACTAAACTGTACATGCCCCTTGACTCATTGATGCTACTATTAGGTCTATATTCCAAAGAGATCAAAGAAAAGAGCAAAAGGTTCCTTATGTACAAAAAATATATGTAGCAGTTCTTTTTATATAGCAAAGAACTGGAAACTAAGGGGGTACCCATCAATGGGGGAATGGCTGAACAAGTTATGGTATATAAATGGAGTGAAATACTATTGTGGTATAAGAAATAATGAAGGGAAACCTGGGAAGATATTTTTATGAACTGATATAGAATGAAGTAAGCATAACCAGCAGAAAAAAATTATTTATACTATGAAAACAGTATTAAAAAGGCAAAAACTTTGAGAACAATGATGAAGCATGCCACTCACGTTCTGACAGAGGTGATGTACTCAGGGTACAACATCAGTCATAGATTTTCTGGACATGGCCAATACAGGAATTGGTTTTGCTAAACTATGTAAATTTTTGACAAGGGTTTTGTTTTTCTTTCTTTTTCAGTTGGGTGTAGGAGTGAGAGAAGGTAGATTTTCATATCTGTAAAAAATTTTAATTTAAATAAAAATAATAACTGAGGGTTGAAGATATACAGAGTAAGGGTGTAAACAGATGGGAACGGAGTTAATCAGGAGAGCCTCCTACAACATACTTGTCTTTTTTTTAAGCACACAAAAATCCATTTTACAACTGCAAAAATTGTCCACAGTTTGTTTGGGAAGAGTCTAAAGAAAAGAAAAGGATATTGACTCATCCTTCTATAAACAGCCAGACTCTAGGACTCCACCAACCCCTGTTTTGATCATTAGATCAGACTTGAGACTATCACCACTCACATCCTGCTGTCCAGTTGTTTTTTTTCAATTGGGTCTGACTCTCCATGACCACATTTGGGGTTTTCTTGGCAAAAATACTGGAGAGCTTTGCCATTTCCTTCTCCAGCTCATTTTACAGATGAGGAAACTGAGGCAAAAAGGGTTAAGTGACTTGCCCAGGGTCACACAGGTAATAAGTAGCTGAGGCTGGATTTGAACTCAGAAAGATGAGTCTTCTTGACTCCAGGCCCTGCACTCTATTCACTGTGCCACCTAGCTGCCCACATACTTGCATATACTCTGCCTTCCTTTTCCATCTCTTACTCAGTAACTGATAATCCCATTCCACATAGGATTGTAAACGAAGGGATAAAAGATATTCAAAAGTGCTTCACAATTTATAAAGGTGAAGCATTTTGCCAGTTTGTGTCTCCTTGGACTTGAACACCAAGTGGAATCATCTGACTCCTTTGGAGATACAAATCTCTTCTCACACTATACATTCAGTCATCTCCAAACGCACCAGCACTATAAGCCAGGACCCTTTATTTGGGATCTGTATTCTATTCATGAGAGTTCCAAGAAGAGCCTCAAAATGCTCAGTGTGTGTTTGGGAGGAGGGGGCATTACTGGTAGTCTCAAACTTAAACTGAAAATCGAAAATAGATGTAAAGGTATTGGCAGGGGGTGTATTTTTATAAAGGTGGAAAAAAATGAACCTAAAACTGGATTTAATGGTCAGGCAGCCCTCAGCAGGACCTAAATTTTTGGCCACCAAGACAAAATTACCTTAATTTAATTTTCTTCTATTAAAATAAAAGAAAACCTAGTGGGGATGGGAAGAGAGGGCGTTAGTTATTGGTCTATTTGGGAACTTGAATTCCATAAGTATAGGAAACTCCAGATGAGGAAATTTTCTCTCTCAAAGCTGATCAGCAACTGCTCTGTAGTTTTTATTCTAAGAGATTGCTTGGGGGCACTGAGAAGTTAATTTCCCAGAGTCATATAACCAATATGTATCAGAGGAGACAGTTCTTCTTCACTCTGAGGCCAGCTTTCTGTCCACTAGTCCATGAAGCCTCTTTTAGTATATGAAGTAGTAGGAAGAAAGCAGGAAAAGGAGGGGGAAGGGGAGAAAAAGAGAGGGAGGATAGAGAGGGAGAATGAAGAGGAGAGGAGAGGGGAGGAGAGGGGAAGAGAGGAGAGAAGAGGAGGGGAGGGGAGAAGAGAGGAGAAGAGAGGAGAGGAGAGGGGAGGGGAGGGGAGGGGAGGAGAGGGGAGGGGAGAGGCAGGGAGGGGAGGGGAGAGGAGGGGAGGGGAGGGGAGGGGAGGGGAGAGGCAGGGAGGGGAGGGGAGAGAAAGGGAGGGGAGGGGAGAGGCAGGGAAGGGAGGGGAGAGAAAGGGAGGGGAGGGGAGAGAAGGGGAGGGGAGGGGAGAACAAGAACAAGAACAAAAAGAAGAACAAGAACAAGGAGGAGGAAAGAGAAGAAAAGAGAGGAGGGAGAGAAAGAGAGAGGATAGAGAAGGAGAGAAGGGGTATAGGAAAGGAGAAGAGAGAAAGAGTTGGAGGGAGAGGGCAAAAGAAGGAAAAAGGAAAAAGGACAGAGAGGAGGGGAGGGAGGGAGAGGAGAGGGAAAGGGAGAGGGAGAGAACAAACTCCAATAATGTAATGAACAATGGCAGGTTTTTAACATTGAGACTAAATTCTATCATTATCACCCTCCTTTGGACTTCATGGGGTGACTTGGACAGTGCCTTGCACATAATATGCATTTAATAAATGCTTACTGAATTGAATCGTTCATTGACCCAAATCCAAGATTCAAGTCAGATTCAAACTATTTTCAATGATTCAAAAGTTGGATGAGCTTCTTTACACCCAAATAAACCATCTCCATCCCAGGCTTCTGCTTCTCTGTTCGGCTCCTCTCCCAGTCTAAATGAAATAAAGAAGTACCAGAAAGCTCTCCACATTGATTGACACCAAAAGGATGGGAACTAATCACTTTGAAGTTTCTTGCCCTTGGACTTCAATGACTCTCACAATCTATGGGCTGAAAGCAAAATAAATCCCTCTAGTCATTCTGTTAATACCTTCCCTTCCAGGAAGGATTCACACAGTGCAAACTTTCTGAACAACTCAGAAATTTCATTTGAATCTGACAATGGCCTTGTAAGTAGAACCATACTATCTCAGCCAAGTGTCCATTTAGATCAGAGCGGGTGCATTTCCAAAGTGCTACCATAATTAACAATGACAGTTGTTACTATAAACTTCTGTTTTCATAAGTCTCTAATTCTACTGTAAAAATCAAGTCACCCAGGCTGAAACTTTATATAGGAAACCTTTGCATGCAGACAATTTTTTTCTCCTGAATAAAACAAGGGGGGGGAGGATCATACCATAGTATAAGAGTGTGGTCAAATATAATTTTTTTGCATAAAAACCTATGTCTCTTTTCAAAAGAATATGAGAAAAGAGTCCATGAGAGCCCTATGATATATGTATATACATGTATATATATATGTACATATGTGTGTATACACACACACAGTCACATCTCAAATAACTTAGGAAATTTGATTAATTCTATCAGTCCTAGCCAACCTTAAGACAATTAGTCTTATTTAGGTACTCATTCCCTCAAGCCTAGATTAACCTAAGCATAGAAACAAGACCTGGTAGTCACCTTAGAAATCATGTAGTCTTATTTTACAGATGAAGAAACTGAGACCCAAGGAAGTGAGATTATTTGTCCAAGGTAACATCAGTTTCTTTGTATTATGCTTCAAACTGATACCAGGCTAACATTCTTTTACAACATTATTTATGACTTTTGTTTTTGCATTATAAACATTTCTGGTTATAGCTTTCCCAAACACATGCATAATAAACTCTACCTCATATCACAGAAACAGTTAAACAAACAAACAAACAAAAAAAAAACTGAGTGACCATCTGAAAATATAAACAACATCCTGAATCTACATTCAGGAAGAAACAAAAATAATTTTATTGAACCACTATAACCAAAGAGTAATCATTACTGGATCAATGTCAACTTGGGGTGGTTAGCCTCTAAGGGAATGTCCCAATGATGTCCTTAACTCAACACTGTCAAACATGTTCATTAATATCATGTATGGGGGCAGCTAGGTGGCACAGTGAATAGAGCACTGACCATGGAATCGGGAGTACCTGAGTTCAAATCCAGCCTAAGACACTTGACATACTTACTAGCTATGTGACCTTGGGCAAGTCACTTAATCCCAATTGCCCTGCCTTGCCCCTCCAAAAAAAAAAAAATATATATATATATATTATATATATATATATATATATTATATATATATATAATGTATGAATGTATGAAAGCAGAAGAGAGCAAAGCTAGACCTGCTTCCAACAAAACATTGGCTTTTTTTATTCAACTGCAATTAACTGTCATCTGAAAATCATTGGGAATAGGACTATCTCCATAGTAAACTTCCTCTTCCACATATGTTACAATGATGAGGCTTATAACTTGTTTTTCTTTAACCCCTGAAACTGTCACCATGAGAACAAGAGTTTTAAACTTTTATTATAAAGTAACAACTAACAGTTCACATTTATGACACTATATAGCTTCTCCCTCCGAAAGCTATCCACCCTTCTTGAAGTTTGAATGCCCTAGAAGAATGACTTGCACTATCCCCACCCACACTGCCCCCCTCAGAACAAAGAATCTGCCGGGCGGGACATTCATCCAACACTCCCTAGATCTACTCCTCTCTACACCTCAGCTTCCAAATGCCGAGGATAATTCTCCCTCGAATCCCTGGTTTTCTGTCTGCTATGCTACCAAGGTTCATGATCCTTGAAGCTGCTTCCTACTCCCATCTGTCTTCTCCTAGCTAGATATGCTATCTCTTATTGGGTGAGTAGCTGTACTTCAAGATACCATGAGGGAGAAGGAGAAATGAGGTAGAGAAATACTCTCCCCCACCCTTACCCTCCTGGAGCTGTGCAGAAGTCACACTCCACAAAGTTGCACCTTGCCTTGGCTGTCTTTAGGGCTGATGAGCTTAGCTGTTTTAAAGGCTGCTATAGGGGTGGCCAATCTTTTGCCTGCCAAAGTGGGTAGGCTTCTCCTTATAGTTCCATCAGGGAAAACTTGTATTTCATTAAGGTGAAACAAATGTCAACTTTGTGCTGCACATTAACACCTCTGTTATCTGCACCTTTCTGTGATTATATCAACTGGGCTGAGGTGGGTGGATATCTCTCTCTCTCTCTCTCTCTCTCTCTCTCTCTCTCTCTCTCTCTCTCTCTCACACACACACACACACACACACACACACACACACACACACACACACACACACTCACACACACACAAACACATTACCCTACATTCTCTCCTCACAATAGCCTGGTAAGCAGATAACTAAAATGTCATCATTATTCCCATTTTATAACTAAAGAAACTGGGACTCAGAGAGAAATAAACTACTTACCCATGGCCACACTTCTAGCAAATGGCAGAGGACTCAAACCCAGGACTTCTACCTCTAAGTCCCATGATCTTGTCACTATATCTGGTTGACTCTCTCATTAATAGAAGGAATGTCAATAAAGTGGAATGCTTACTATCTCATACAATTTGCTTACCCATTCATTTGTATACTTTAAATGGATAGAGAACCGATTAATTTGGTGCCGACTGCTCCCCCATTGGGGGCTGGCACATAATAGGCCTTAATAAATGTTGCTGAATTGAATTATTATTTTTGCATGGTTTATTTTGTTAGTAATCGAAGTTTTTGAATGATTGAAGTAATATTTGATTCCTTATTTTATAGCTTTATTTAACTAATTGATTATGTTTATGGATATTAGCTTTAGAAAAAAATAATTAACTGTCAAACTAAATTACCAAACTAGGATAGTTTGGTAAAATACTTTTATAAAGATGGGGAAAAGAAAAAAAAAGTACATCAAAATGAGAGGAGTATTATCAAGAATAGAGCTATCTCTGAAGATTAGCTAAGCATCCTGCTTGGAAATATGTCATTACTAAATGTCATATTAAATATTATTGAGCCCCTGAATAAACGATGTCTGGGTAGAGCTTAATCTTCCCTAGCAGGGAAAGTTGGAGTTTTAAATCCTCCTTCAGGTTAATTAAGTCTAGAGTAGCATTCCTTCTACGCGAGAGTAAAAAGAACTCACCAAAGAGGCTTAAAAGTATGACAAGAAATCTTTTAAATAGCAGAGAGCTGTCAGAGTTGTGTATTTGATGTCATGATGCATTTTCTTCTAAGCACCAAAACTCTGCCACCCAAGTTGATATGATAGGCTATTTATCAAGGCCGGAAGGAAATTAAGTCAAAGGATGTCAAGCTGAGGTGGCTGTACCAGCATGGGATCATTTCTGTTATTTCTTCTATAAAAAGCATTTTTCTTTTTCACAAGTATCATATAGGATACTCTATGAAAATCTGACATGTAGAAGTCCTAATTTCATAGAAGTGGGTTGTCGTACTTCATGATATGAATTAATTCTTTGCTTTGTTATAGGATTCACAGTGCTGTATCCTGTTAAATGTTTATCAACTGGCTGGAGATGGGGGGCAGTATATACCTGCAACATTTTAAAGTTTAATCTGCATTATTAACATTTTTCTCCATCACTTTCTTTTTTTTTAAAGGGCAATTGGGGTTAAGTGACTTACCCAAGGTCACATGGCTAGTAGTTGTGTTAAGCGTCTAAGGCGGGATTTGAACTCAGGTCCTCCTGACTCCAGGGCCGGTACTCTATTCACTGCACCACCTAGCCTCCCCTCCATCACTTTCTTATATTTAGAAGATGAACAAAACAGTAAACCAAGAATTGATTTCTAGTATTTCCTGATTTTTTTTTTTTGAGACGTAAATGCTTAAATCAGCTCTGGAACAAATTTGACCTGGCTCCGGGATACCTCGGGATTTATTTAAACCTCAAGTTCTTGTAATGCACATGCATATATACATACATACATACATACACACACACACAAGGATTAAATTTACAAAAATACAATGTATATGATTATCTTTTTAGGAATATCTTTTCTGCAAAATCAAGGTATAGTTCCACTTTTCATTGATTAAATCTTTTTCATAGAATTTTGTCTTGTTTGGGTCACCACACTTTACAAAGGATTGATTAAAATTGGATAGTTTGGAGAAGAGCAACAGAAGTAACCAAAAGTATGGAAAATAAATCTAAAGAAAATGTTAAGGGAACTAAGATTGTTTAACAGAAAAGATAGGCTATGAAATGACTGCATTATTCCCTTTACATTTTCAAATGAGGAGGATGTTGAACAGTTTGAAGACTTGACCATGAGGAAATAGGTTTAAATGAAAGCAGAAAAAATTTTGATTGTATAGTAAAAATGAATTACATAGATGGCAGAGTAGAAACAGTGTGTCCAAGCCACTCTCCCCCCAGATCACCTCCAAACTATGTAAAAAGGGACTCTGAACAACTTCTGGAGCCCCAGCACCCACAGAAAGACACAGAGAAGCTAACCTCCTGCTGAGGACAGCCCAGCAGCCCTGCAGGAAGGACCAGTACAGCACTCTGGGTGCCAGCAGTGGAGCGCGCAGTGCTTGGGGAGCTGAGCACAGGTCCGCCTGAGTCACAGTTTTAGCCCCAGGGCAGCTGGGCCAGCAGCCCACTGGAGAGACCCCAGAACACCAGCAGCTGTGGCGATTGCAAAATTATCAACATAGACATGCCTAGGACAAAGTAAGAGGTTAGTGCCCTATGGACTTTGGGACCAGTATTTGGGGAACGCGTCGGCTTCCTCTCCTGGGGGCTAGAAGCCACTGAGGACACGCCATTTTGTAGTTTTCAGAGGCAGCTCCAGCTCCTGGCCTGTGAACTGTAGGGAGATCCAGCGATCAGTCTTGGGGGGGTAATCGCTCTTGCTTTAACCTCCATGGATCTGGATTGTGATCTGGGGTGGAGGTCATGGGTGGGTTTCCAGCTTGCCAGAAACGGAAGTTGTCCCCCCAAAAGTTCGGGTCGAAAGTTCCCCCATCTGGCAGAGCCATACTGTGGCAACAAGCCCAAAACTCAAGTAATTAAGTGGCAACATGCCAAGGCAAAGGAAACAAATTAAACAAAAAAATGCAACCTTAGACTCATACTTTGGGGTCAAAGAGGATCAAAGCATAGAACAGGAGGAGGGCTGTGAGGTCAGAAATCCCACTCCAAAAGCCCCAAAGGAAAATATGAGAGGGTTACAGGCCATAGAGGACCTTAAGAAGGACTTTAAAAATCAAATAAGAGAAGTGGAGGAAAAATTGGGAAGAGAAATGAGAAGGATGCAGGAAAAGTATGAAATGAGGGTCAACAACCTGACTGAGGAAAACAACACCTTAAAAAATAGACTAACTCAAATAGCAAAGGAGGCCCAAGAGGGCAATGAGGAGAAGAATGCCTTAAAAAGCCCAATTTGCCAGATGGAAAAAGAATCTCAAAAGTTCACTGAGGAGATTAATTCCTTCAGAGTTAGACTGGAGCAAATGGAAGCTAATGACTTTATGAGAAATCAAGATGCTGTTAAGCAGATCCAAACAAATGAAAGAGTAGAAGGCAATGTGAAATATCTCATGGGAAAAACCACTGACCTGGAAAATAGATCCAGGAGAGACAATTTAAAAATTATTGGACTACATGAAAGCCATGATCAAAGAAAGAACCTAGAAATCACCCTTCAAGAAATTCTCAAGGAAAATTGCCCTGATGTTTTAGATCCAGAGGGCAAAATAGAGGTTGAAAGAATCTACCGATTGCCTCCTGAAAAAGATCCCAAAAAGAAAACCCCCAGGAATATTATAGCCAGGTTCCAGAATCCCCAGATCAAGGAGAAAATACTACAAGCAGCAAGGAAGAAACAATTTCAATATTGTGGAAACGCAATCAGAATAGCACAAGACCTGGCAGCTTTTACACTGAGGGATATAAGGGCATGGAATATGATATTCCAGAGGGCAAAGGACCTGGGATTAAAACCAAGAATCACTTATGCAGCAAAACTGAGTATTCTATTTCAGGGGAAAATATGGTCATTCAGTGGAATAGAGGACTTTCAAGCATTCTTGAGGAAAAAACCAGAGTTGAATAGAAAATTTGACATCCAGACCCAAGAAGCAAGAGATGCCTGAGAAGGTAATCAGGGAAAAGAAATCAAAAGGAACTTATCAAAGTTGAACTATTTACATTCCTATATGGAAAAACAATAACTGTGACTGATGAAATCTTTCTCAGTATGAAAATAATGGAAGAAGGATGTATGGTCATATGAATACATATGTGAATGTGTGTATATATGTTTACAGTTATACATGGAGAGAGGGCATAGGTTGAATTTGTTGGGAAGGGAGGATACTCAAGGGGTGAAATTATGAGGTGAGAGAGGAAAGTGGCAAGAGGAGATGGGGAGAGACAGGGTAGGGTAAACTATCTCATGTAGAAGAAGCAAGGGGAAGTGGCTGCAAGGGAGGGGAAGAATAGGAAGGCAAAAAGGCAAAACCACATTCTCATTGAATTTGGTTCAGGAAGAGAATGACATATATACTAAATGGGATATCTCAACCTTCAGCAGAATAGGGGGAAGGGGGATGAGAGGAGGGATGATGGATGGGAGGGCATCCTTGGGGGGAGGGAAGGTTAGAAGTACCCATTATAGAAGAGGGACAGGATCAAGTAGGGAATGGACCAGGTGGGGGGGTGGGATGAGTGGGAGGGAATTATAAGCAGCCTTGTACAATATATCTACTATGGTAATGTTTTACATAGCTAGACATGTACAACATATACTGAATTACTTATCTTCCCAGAAGGAATGGGTGATAAGGGAGGAAGGGACTGGATCTGAAATTCGAAGTCTTAAAATTAAATGTTTCAAATATATATAAATACTATTATTAATACTCTTTTGCTTGTAATTGGGAGATAAGATGTTCAGGCATTGGGACACAGAGATTCACCTTCCTTAATGGAAAAGTCGAAGGGGGTATGGGAGAAGATATGGGAGAGAGCAGATTGGAGGAAGCGATATCTTGTGGGACTGCTATTCCGGGAGGGTGGGTAGGGGAAAAATAATTGTAACTCAAAATCTGGCAGAAATGAATGATGTAAAACAGAAGTTAAGAAAACATTCATTTAAAAAAAAAGAATTACATAGTTATCTACATTAAAAAACCATGGGAGCTTAAGAAATCTGTCTCTGGAGATATGAGAGAGAGAGAGAGAGAGAGAGAGAGAGAGAGAGAGAGAGAGAGGAAAGAAGGAAGGAAGGAAGGAGAGAGGGATAGAGGGAGAAGGAGAGGGAGATGGAGGGGAAGAAAGGAAGGGAAAGGGGCAGAGGGAGAGAAAGAGAGGGAGAGGGAGAAGGAGAGAGGGAGAGAGGGAAAGGGAAAAGGAGAGAGGGAAAGGGAAAGCGAGAGAGAAAAAGAGAGGAAGAGGGAAAGGGAGAGGCAAAAGGAGAGGGAGAAAGAGAGAGGGAGAAAGGGAGAGGGAAGAAGAGAGAAAGAAAGTCTACCAAAATGGTAAATGACTCCTGTCCAAAGACAATTCATCTTGTCTAAACTAGTTCATTTCTCTCTTTTCCCCTTCCAGGATTCCAAACTCACAGAATAAAAAGCAATTTACTCTAAGATGCTAAAATAAGTTGTATTTTGTTATAAGCAAATCATCAAATTTTACCCAGGCATGGTTACCTGAGACATGGAGAAAATAGTACATGATTCAGTAAATTAAGATTTTTCTATAAAAATATAGCTTTATTAAAAATAAATACTTTTGCTTTCAGCTAATCACTAATAGTTACATGTTTGAGCACATTTTTAAAAATTTAATTTAATTTTTTTCTTTTTTGGAGGACAATTGGGGTTAAGTAACTTGCCCAAGGTCACATGGCTAGGTTTTTGTTTGTGTGTGCATTAAGTGTCTGAGGTTGGATCCGAACTCAGGTCCTTCTGACTCCAAGGCTGACGCTCTACTCACTGCGCCACCTAGCCACCCCTTGAGCACATTTTTAAAAAGATCTAGAGCAAATTTGATTTAAAAAAATATAAACTCTATATACAAACTACATGCTTCTCCCCACAATTCAACTATAATCTCTTATTGATCTAATCTGACACCGGTTTTATTTTTTTTAAGGAAAAAATTTAATTTTACTACATAAATTTTATATGTTTCATTAAATTTTCTTACTCTAATTTCTAATATCCATATCAGATTGAAACATTTTGAATTTTCCCCTGGTAAACTCAGAGCCTTAAAATTTCAAAACATTTTTCCTAGACAGGACTCTTTTCCCTCCATGTAAAAAAAGACCATGTTTGACTTTCCAAACAACATTTTGGCTCTCCCCCCCCCCTCCTCTGCCACACACACTCACTCTGACCCCCACACACATACTTTTTCTCTTTTTAGTAGGAAAAAGGCAATATGTCAAGAGCAAGCCCCATGATTATGATAGCACCCAGTTAGATTCCTCTATGAATGTTTTTTTTCCAATCATGGATTCCTCTAGTTCTTCTTAAGGCCTGAAGTCACTCAATATTTACTTACACTTAAAATGAGGTGATTTTTTTTAAATAACCTCTGGTTTTACAGTGGTCTTACAACCTTCTCTTAAATAAGACTATACCTCACACACACACACACACACACACACACACACACACACACACTTCAGGATACTTAAAGCACAGGTAAGCAAAAAAATAGTTTTTTATTCAAGATGGGCAACTGTCCCAACTTTCAAAATTCTAGAAGGCATTATTAAAAGGATAGTTTGTGATCAATTGGATAGGGAAGTAATAATACAACAATTCTGTTCAATAAATATTAGGCAATTACTACATATAAGCCATTGACTAGGTGCTAGGTGGGGGAAAAATAGTTTCTGCCCTTAAGGGACTCATAACTATTTATAACTATATTTATATAACTATACTTATGCCATGTCTCAGATAACCATGCCTGGGTAAAATTAGGTTATTTGCCTATAACAAAATAAAAATTATTTTAGCATCCTAGAGTAAAGTGCTTTGTATTCTGTAAGTTTGGAATCCCAAAAGGGGAAAACATATACACAGACAAAAGTGATTTGAGGAAGGAGAAAGAGCTAACAACTGGGGGTATCGGGGAAAGCTTCATAAAGAAAATTATACCTGGGCCGAACTTTAGAAAAAAGGAAAGGCTTACTTTAAAACGGACATAAAAAGATGATATTCCAAGAATGGAAGCAGCTTATTGGGGGTGGGGTATGTATTAGCAAGCACCCTAGCACACCCAGGATGGCCTGCTAGCACAAGTTCTTTGATCTGCTTTTAAAGGAAAGACTGCTCAAAAAGGGGTTAGCAATCCTTAAATTACAGAGAAAGAAGTGAGTATAGAAAATACAAGCAGAGAAATTAGCACAAACACCAACAAATAGGGCTCCAACTGTCTATATATTGCTATATATTCTACATACATCACTGGTCGAGGGAGTACAGACAACATCTAAGCAGTTGGAGGGCTCTGAACATATTGAGACTCAGAGTCTCAAGCAGGAAATCAAAAGATCCTTCTCATGAGCAAACCCACAAAGCAAAATGCCAATGTCCCAGAATACATAACAAAGATTTTATCCCTGATTGGAATATATAACAAAGACTTGGTCCCTGATTGACTCAGAGCCAGAAAGCACAAAACCTACTTGACTCAGCACAGCTGTGAATTATCAGGGTTCAAAGAAGATTAATCCTTCAGATGTTTGCAATTTAGCCTGAGCCTAGGAAACTGAACTCTAACAGCAAGAAGAAAAAAAAAACATCAAAAATCCCACCTTGCTTGTGCTTATGGCGGGGAAGGGTTGGAATACATGATCTTGTACTGATCTCCTTGAGAATAACCTGGGGGCCAACCAATGGGTTGAAATACCTGGATAGAGTGAACTTCAGACAGATGATAAGCTGTGTTAGTAATAGTGATGTTTAGTAATGGTAGAAGAGTGAGGGTCTTGAAACAAAAAACAAGAGCAAGGAGGGGTCCTCTTCCTCTTCCCCATGACCTGAGTGTTGGAAGCATGGAAAAAATTGTATCCGATATGGGAGAGGGTGGTTATAAATTATGTGATGCTGGGGGTGGGGGTGGAGGGAGAAGTCAGAAGTGACTGTCAGAAGATAGAAGTGAGAAAAGAGAAGGTCTAAGATGAAGGAAGTTTACCAACAAAATGCAAGGTATTCTAAAAGTTACAGTGGAAGGAGAAGGCAAAGCTAGACAAGGACTAGAGACTTGTAGGGCCAGTGCAGATGGGGATAAGAGAGTAAGAAATGGAAGAAGGGTAAAGGGAATGGTTCCTAGGTATTAAGCAATCTTAATTACCTAGATTAGTAGATAAAGATGATGGAACTTGTTAGTCATAGTACTGGAATATAGTACCTTTAGCCTGACTCTCCTGCCTTCAAGGATTCTTTGATGGCAGAAGGCTTTGTAGCAGAAAGTTACTTCATATCCTAGGGAGCTAGGAGGTGATGTGAATAGAGAGCTGGGCTTACAGAAAGGAAGACCTGAGTTCAAATCCTGCCTCAGACATTTACTTAGTCATGTAACCTCGGACAAATCACTTAACTTATTTCAGCCTCAGTTTCCTTATCTGTAAAATGAGGATAATCATAGCACCAACCTCACATGCTTATTGTAGGGATTAAATGAGATAATTTAAGTAAAGCACCTTGCAAATCTTAAGGTGATATATAAATGCTAGGTATTATTATGGAAGAAGAGATATTAGGCCTGATGTTAGAAGCTCTATTCTGGGGTAAGGAGGTGGTGCAGTGAGTAAGAGCACCAGGCCCTGGAGTTGGGACGACTCGGCTCAGATACTTAACACCCATACAAAAAAACTGGCCATGTAACCTTGGGGGAGGAGGAGGAGGAGGAGGAGGAGGAGGAGGAGGAGGAGGAGGAGGAGGAGGAGGAGAAGGAGAAGGAGGAGAAGGAGGAGGAGAAGAAGAAGAAGGAGAAGGAGGAGGAGGAGGAGGAGGAGGAGGAAGAGGAGGAGGAGGAGGAGGAGAAGGAGGAGGAGAAGAAGAAGAAGAAGAAGAAGAAGAAGAAGAAGAAGAAGAAGAAGAAGAAGAAGAAGAAGAAGAAGAAGAAGAAAGAAGAAGAAGAAGAAGAAGAAGAAGCCTGACTATAAAGGGTTTAGTAACCCATTAGGTCCTAGAGGCAAGATCTGGTCCTGAGCCCCAGATGAGGTTCTGATGGCAAGACACCTGGCATTTGAGTCTCCAATCCCATTTTGGGTCCTGAAGGCAAGGGACCTACTGTCTGAGGCACTAGCCCTGGTCCTCTCAGTCACTGGTCTTTTCATTCCAGTTTCAACCATAATTTTTTTGGTGGGTTGACACAACTCCTCTGTCTATATTGAATTCTAATACCATCTTTTTTTTCTCTGAAAAACAAACAAAAAAGAAATCTCTCCAAACCAGAATTTACAGGAAGAGATTCAAATTCAAATTCAGCAAATATTAATTAAGGACCTACTATATTCAAGACACTATTTTAAACATTGGGAATACAAAGACAAAAACAAGGCTGTTGGTGCCCTCCAGCAGTTAGCATTCTACTATGTGCACAAATAAGTATAATTCAAGGGAAAAGGGAGAGAACAGTAGGGGCTAGTGGCCTGTGAGCTGAACCTAGGAAGAAGAAAAGGATCATTCCAGACATGGGAGACAACTTAAACAAATGGATGGAGACAAGAGGAGGAATGCCCAGGGTGACTGGAAAGAAGAGTTCATAGTACAAAATAAAGCCAGAAAGGTGGACTATGGAGGGCCTTAAGTACTAGGCTGAGGAATCTGAATTTTATCCCAGAGATAATGGAGAGTTGCTGTGTTGGAGCAAGGGAGTGGCATAGTCCAACCTGGACCTTAGAAATATTATTTCGGCAGCTATGCAGAAAATGGATTGGAGAGGAAAGACAGGAAGCAGGTAGACCAATTAAGAAGCTATTAGAATAGTCTAGGAGAAAGGTAATAAGTGCTTGAACTAGGGCAGCAGCTATGTGAATGAAAAGGGTAGATTTGAGTGATGGTGAGGAAATGGAAACTCCTAAGGGTTAGCAACTGGTTTCCTAAAGAGGCAGAAGATAGGAGAGAATGAAAAGTCAAAGACGATTTCAAATTTTCAGGTCTGGGTGACTGGAAGGATGATGGCGTTCTCAAAAGAAATAAGGGAGGTGGAGGAAGAATGGTAGTTTAGGGTAGTAGATCATGAATTGAGTTCTAGACATGTTAAGTTTAATATGACAATAGCACATCTAGGGAGAGGTTCCATCAGGTAATTCATGATGAAGGACTAGATTCTAGGAGAGACATTAGGACTGGATATATTGACTTGTGTGAACATAATGACTGAGCCCCCATGGGAACTGATGAGATCACCAAAGGAGAGAGTGTAGAGAGAGAAGAACCCAGAAAAGACCTGAAAACACACACACTTCGGGAATAGGTGATGAAGTAAAGAGAATTATTTATGATTATTAGTAATATGCGAGTTACTCATGGGGAAACAATAATTTAGGATTTTAAAAATATAGTGACGGAAAGGACATACTTACTTTTATGTGTGCTTAAAAACAAAATATATACGGATTGTGTGACTTGGGGGAATCCTGGAAGAAAGGAGGCATTGAAAGAGTGGGGAAAAGAGCAAAAGAACTTGCCAAAAGTCACTAAGTGAGACAAGACTGAGTTCGTGGCTCCTGGCTCTGGATAAATCCCCCAAGCTGGGTGCCTTCTGAGACCATGGGTTCAGCTAGCCTCTGAATCACCACAACTCCTAACAAAGGAAGGGGGCAACCATCACTCCTCCACACCTATTTCAGTTGGACTCACACTCTCAGTTGTGACATTTAGCAAAATCCCTGTCTGGTTTGCTCATCCTTACTGACACATCCAAACAATGACTGCACAATGGGGCACAAAGCAGCAAGACGGGCATTCTGCCAAGTTCTGAGACAGGCAGGCCCAGGGACAGTGAGAAAAAGAGATGTAGGCTGTGCAAAGTGGGTCAGCTCCCTTTACTACTGGCTTATCACTCCATGCTCCATCTAAGCCTGGGGCCTTGTGTCTCTCTCTTCTCTCTGACATCAGCCAAGCCTGTGGTGATCAGAATGGGTGAAGATAAAAAAATAGCACTGACCTTTTCTTCTCAGAACAATGGCATGTGCAGATAGAGGAAGCGATGTTAAGCTGACTGAATGAGGGAGGTGATAACATAGGAACACCCCAGTAACAAGTTAGGATCCTCCCAGCTGAGAGTTGATTTGGAAAAGCGGCGAGAGGGATATGGCATATGGTGTGGAAAGGGACAAGGTTCACGGATCCCTTTACTGTGTTTCAGTTGAAGAGAGGACCTGAGTGGAACAGCAAAGCTATAAATAAGTAGCATCTCCCACCAGCAAATTGACACTAGGTCATAGACCTAGAGCTGGAGAGGACCTCAGAAGGGGTCAGCTAATCCAACCCCCTCATTCTACAAAGGAAGAGCTGGGGCAGAGGAAAGCTAAATGACTCACCATAGATCACATAGGAAATAAATGTCAGAGGTATGATCTGAGCCTAGATCCTTCAGCTTCAAACAAGGTTCCCAAGTCACAAGGTTTTCTGGCTTTCTGGCCAAATTTATGAATCTTCACTTGGCTACATTCCTACAACCCCTTAAACAATATTGTTCAAAGGGTTAAAAAGGCACATTCTCTCCTCCTCTTCCTTCTCTTTTTCCTCCTCCTCCTTTTCTCTCTCTCTCTCTATTTCTCTCTTTCTTTCTCCATCTCTCTCCCTTCTTCTCTCTCCTCCTCCTCCTCCTCCTCCTTCTCCTCCTCCTCCTCCTTCTCCTCCTCCTCCTTCTTCTTCTTCTTTTCTCTCCCTTAGGTAATACCTTTGGAAACTTCAAGCAAAAATAAAAATTATTTTACCCCAAAGGACTTCCAGAGACTTAGCTAAGAGAACTGACAACCTCCCCCTAGTTTTGTCCTTTGTCCTTTGTTTCCTTCCATGTTTACATCTGGAAGACTCCACAGTTAGACTCCTTGGGCTATTCTATTAAGTAGCAAAAACAAAATAAAACAGAAACTTATGTTCCAGACACTGTGCTAAACCCTGGGGATGCAAAATCATAATCTCTGCCCTCACAGGGTTTATATTTTAACGGGGGAAGATAACACAAAAAGGAACCAAAAAGGAAAGGGGAGACAGGAATTAAGTGATCAGTCAGGAGGGGAATGAAGTTTACCCAGCCTGGCTTCCTCCCCAAAATGGAGATCTCAGAAGGAACTCACCAATGGGAGAAGGTAGACAGCATGGCAAAGTGTGACCCAAGGCAAGAAGGTCACAGGAGTGAATGGTTGTTCCAGGGTGAGAAACCCCCAGGTTCTGAGGGGAGTTTCAGGGTAAAACAGCAGCTGAGGCTTGATGTTGAAATCTAGGAAGTCAAAAGCAAAGCAGGAAAGGGAATGAAGGTTGGTATGACTGGGTTCTTGCCCAAAATGGAAGCCCAAAGAGAGACTCACCAATGGGAGAAGAGGGCAGTGTGGTTGGTGGATGTTTCAGAGTAAGGAGGTCCCAGGTCCTTAGGGACTAGAGGCGAGAAGCAGGAAGCTTCTAAGTCTCTGCTAAGAAAAATCATCTGGTTCCTAAGAGAATTGCATCCAGATCAAACTGGAAATACAGTAATTCACAAAGGAATTGAGCCTTTAATCAATCAAAAAGTGTTTATCAAATGATTGTTACATGCCAAGCACTGTGTCAAACACTTGGGATACAAAGAAAGGAAATGAGAATTTTTTTTAAGTCCTACTATGTGTCAGGTACTGTGCTATGTATTTTTAAATTTTTATCTCATTTGATCCTTCAACAACAGTTGAAGGAACTGAGGCAAATAGCAGTTCAGTGACTCATCCAGGGTCACATAGCTAGCTAGTAAGTGTCTGAGGCTACATTTGAACTCAGGCCTTCCTGACTCCAGCATTGTACCTCCTAGCTGCCTCGATAGTCCTTACTTTCAAGTGGCTCACATTCTAATATGAAAGACAATGTGAAAAAACTACATAAATGTAAGACATGGGAGCCAGTGTGGCATGGTGGAGAGAGAGCTGGCCTCCAGGCCAGGAAGATCTCAGTTCATTCCTGTCTCTAACACACACTTGGCTATATAATCATAGGCAATGTCTTTATCTGTCAATGTCCTAGTCAATTCATTAAAATTTAAGAAGATACTGACCTCATTTGGCAGAGAAAGTTTCCTTACTTGGGGGTTACCTAGATGAATGAAAACATAGATCCATGCCCTATCCTTCCTAGATAAAATATATACAGAGTAGATGGGAGGAAGTCTCAAGAGGGAAGGCACTAGTAATTGGGGAAACCAGGAAAAGCCCCCTACAGAAGATGGGATTTCAGCTGATACTTGAAGGAAGTTATGGAATACTTATGGGTAGAATTAAGGAAGAAGAGTATTCCAGGTATGAGGGACAGCCAGTGCAAAGACTCAAGGAAAGAAAATGGAGCAAGTAGGTCTTTGGAGATAGATTAAAGAGTTTGTGGAAAGAAAAAAAGGATAAGAAAACTAAGCAGCAAGAAAGAGGTGAAGCAGCTGGGTGGATCAGTGAATCAAGCACTGGGCCTGGAATCAAGAATATTTTGAGTTCAAATCTGGCCTCAGACACTTGCTAGCAGTGTGACTCTGGGCAAGTCACCTACCATCTGTGTGTCTTAATTCACTGGAAAAGGAAATGGCAAACCACTCCAATATCTTGGCCAAGAAAATGCCATGGACAGTATGGTCCACAGGATCATGAAGAATTGGGCATGACTGAACAACAACAAAAGGAAGGGGCCAGATGGTGAAGAGCTTTAAATGCCAAAGTGAGAATTTGATTCTGGAGGTAACAGGGAGACACTAGAGTTTAATAAGTAAGGAGGATGGCATGGTTAGACTGGTACTTTGGGGAAATTATTTTGGCAGCTGAGCAGAAGATATGTTATATTTGGGAGAGAATTTAGGAAAGGAGACCAATTAGAATGCTGTTGCAAAAGTCCATACAGGAGGTGATAAGGGCTAACCTAAGATAATGGAATAAAGAAAATAGGATATACATAAGGGATGTTTTGAAGGTAGAAACAATGGGATTTGACAGCAATTTAGAAATGCTGAGTGAATGGAAATGAGGAGTCAAAGATGGCACTGCAGTTTGAAGCCTGGATGACTGGGATGATGGTGGTGGACTCATCAATAATAAGAAAGTTGGAAAGAGGGGAGAATTGGTAGAGGGAAGAAGATAATGAGGACACTTAATTCAAGGTGTATAAAAAGTAATTTATCTATAATAAATGATGTGCAGGTTGATTTCAGAAAAAACCTGAAAAAGACATATATGAACTGATACAAAGTGAAGTGAGCAGAACCAGCAGAACATTGAACACAGTAACAGCAACACTATACAATGATAAACTGTGAATGACTTAGCTATTTCAGCAATACAATGATCCAGGATAATCCAAAAGGACTCATGATGAAAAATGCTATCCACCTCCAAGAAAAAGAACTGATGGAATCTGAATGCAGATTGAATCATACTATTTTTCACTTTCTTTATTTTTTCATTTTTTTCCCTTTGGGTCTATGTCTTCTTTCACGACATGACTAATATGGCAATATGTTTTGCATGATTGAACATGTATAACCTATATCAGATTGCTTACTGTCTCAGGGATGGGGAACGAGAGAGAAAATTTGAAATTAAAAAAAATATTTAAAGGAATGTTTTAAAAATGTCTTTACATGTAACTGGGGGGAATAAAATATTATTTCTTTAGAAGGTAATTCATGATGTGTGATCCAGCACTCAGGGCTGAATATACATATTTGCATAGGGATAATAATTGAACTCACTGGTGCTGATGAGATTATCAAGTTATATAGCATAGAGTGAAAAGAGAATTGGGCACGGGATAGAGTCTTGTGACCTAAATGAAAATCTAGCAAAAGAGACTGAGGACAATCAGATGATGCAGAAGAGAAGCAGGAGAGAGTATTGTTGTGGAAATCTAGAGAAGAGAACATCCTGGAAGAGAGGGTAGATGAACAATGTCAAATACTATAGAAATAGATGAGGATTGAGGAAAGGTGGTCAGATATGTCTATTAAGAGATCCTTGGCGACTTTGGAAAGGGCAGCTTTAGTTAAATGGATGAGATTGGAAACCAGATTGCAGAGGTTTAGAACAGAGGGAGAGTAGTGGCACCTCGTATAGATGGCTTTATTAAAGAATCTGGCTGAGAATGGAATGAGAGATATGTGTTGAGGGTAAGGGTCCTCTGGGCATTTTTTAAGGATTATGAAGACATGGGTGTGTTTCTAGGTAACTGAGAAGGGGCAATTAAGGAAGACTGAAAATCAGAAAGTGAGTGGGGATGATAGTGGGGAAGACAAGAGTGAAGGAGATCTATTCTTTAGGAGAAAGGGGATAAAGGGAGAGATGCCTGAGTGAAGTGGGATTAAGAGAATAAGAGAAGTGTGAACTCTTGGCAAAGGGATTCAATTTCTTCAGTTATATTTGAGGGGAGGTCCTCAAATGAGAGAGTAGGGGGAGAGGGTGCCATAAAAGTCTGGAGTCTAGATACATGAGGAAAGAAGAGAAAGTTTGAGAGTCACTGAAGAGTAGGAGAGTGAATTGGGTAGGAAGCAGAATAATCCCTCCTGCTGCAGTAAGGACTCAGTTGAGGTAAAATACATTGTGGTAGACTCAATCCACACAGTTTTCAATAAATTCTAGCTCCATTCAACATCATATGAATAGGAGCAGAGGAAGTGAGTGTTGGAAGTAATTCAGGGTTAGGGTGTGGGAAGGTATGATTGGTGAAAGAACAAGAAACTTAAGGATTTGAGAGAAGGGTAAGGAAGAGTTAAACTGGTTCACCAACCAAGATAGGAAAAGAGGGAGACTTTAGCTGGGACAAGAATATCTCTAAATTTGTCTGAGTCCTGGGACCATATCCTTGAACTGTGATGCTCTTCTACCTCAATTGAGGCAGGAAACATGAAAATTGAAGGGAAATGACTTGGTCTTCTCTCTCATCATGCCATGTCCTAATTCCAAATTGGCTAGTGGGAAATAAAGCCACTGTACCTCAACCTACCTACCTTGCTACACATAGTCCTTCCTGATCGGAACTTTTCCCCTGAAAGTCAGGCTCAGCTCAATCTACAACCAGGTTTCAAAGCAAGCCCTCTAAAATGAGCAGGTGAGCCCACCTTGTTACCATGCAGAGACAGCTACTCCACAATCCCAGTACTTCAACCTAGGGCCAACCAAAGATTAGAAACTAGCTCACCTGACTCTGGAATTAATTGATAAGCACAGGGAGGAAAAAATCCTAGGTGAATAACTTACTCCTCCTAATTCTTTAGGTTGTCCTCTCCTATTGTGGAGGATTTGTTTATTAAGCATAAATGAAATAAAAATAAATAAAACAAGGGTAATGGATCCCCAGGCCCTGGGCACTGTGCCAGGAGATGTACTTGGGTATTATCCTTGAACTGGTTAGAGGCCAAGAGAGGCATTTCACCTGTCTTGGCCCAGCCTAACCCAACTTTCAAAAAGCATTCATGGGTGTTGGGTGACTTACTGTTTGCAGAACAAGTTGAAATCTTTGAATGAAGGCATCTGTTTTGCCTTTTAGTTCATGGCTCTGGAACACCCAGCCCTCGGGACACACCTCTTTTAAAATCACCAACCACAACCACATGGAGTGTTTATTACAGGAGAATAGTCCTTCTCTCAAATAACAAGAATGCCTTACATAAGGGTCACTGGGTAGTTTTTACGTGGGCCAACAGACATGCATCACTGACCTCTGAGGTCATTTTGGCTCTGGTTCAAGACAAATAGAGTCCTGATTTGTAGATGCAGGTGAGAGGTTTGAGGGGAAAAGAAGAAAGAAAGGGGGTAAAAAATAAACACCACAAAAGCAACAAAAATCTACCACATCCTCTGCTGGAGCTGAACTCCGGCTGCCCTACGGTGACTTTCTTGGCTCCTTTCCAGAGTCCAACTATAGTAATGATTTACAGCACTTACAGGAGTTTATGATGTAATTTGTTACAGTTTGGTGGGTTTGTTAAAAGTAATACCAAGGTGCAGATCAACAGAAAATAAAAGAAAGTCATACAAATGCTTTCCTTCCCCCAAACTCCCTATCAAAGCTGGGGTCACTATAGTTCCAAGAAAATCAGGGTGGCCTTTCCAATCTGTCTACCTCCTCTGTGGTAGTTTTCTCTGTGTTTATTATGCCTGAATGCAATGTGGGACAAAAGTCATAGTACTAAAAAAAAATCTTTCACAAATTATACATTTGAAATATTTGGTTTTTGGAGTATGCATTTTTTAAATGCTATTCTGTAACTTGAAGCTCTCAGCTGAAGTTCAGAAATGTCCCTGGTGTACAGAGCACTCATTACAGATTAACAGCATTAAAAACCTTGAGCCCAGCTGGGTATAGGTGTCACTGCTGTTCACTTTAATGGCCAATGAAAAAGCACAGCAAAGGGAGGACTCCAGAACAAACCTTGCAAGTTGCCGGCTAACACTCAGATGTGATTGATCTGTCTGACAATTAGGACTAATGAAATGCCTGACAATTAGAGCTATATGGAAATGAATGGGCTACCTCCCTCCCTCAGTGGCAAGTTCCCTTTCACCAAGAGAGTGCAAGGAAAGGCTGGATCGGATGCCCCTCATTATTATAACCCCAGCAACAACCAGTACTCCCCTTTCCATAAGACTTCAAAGTTCACAAACTTACAACAATGCTGGGAGGTAGGGACTGCCTTCTTTTCTCTTATTTGCATCTCCAGCAATTAGCACCATGTCTGGAACATTGTAGGTGTGTAGACTCAGTAAATGTTTTTTAAATTAGATTAGGTTATGTGTATATTAGTGCTCAAATTTTACAGGTGAAAAAATTGGGGTTCAGGGAGGTGAATTTGTTCAGGGTCACATCAATTTCCAAAAGCTGGGACTTCAGACCTGGATTTTCTGGTGACAAGATTAGATTCAGTAAACTAAATACATCTACTTAGGCAAGGAGGTGCGGTGACCAAAACCCTAAGATTCCTGATTTTTTCCCCCAGTTTTGGTCTCTTTGTTCCTGCTGTCCTCCCTACACAGACAATCATCTTCCCTCTCTCTAACTTTGTTTCCCTGTCATCATATGAGAAAACCACTTTCTTCCATGAAATAAATATTTCCAGGACTCATATTTTAATATTAATTGTAATTCTATAGAGAACTTTTTTTTTGGAGAGGATAATGGGATCCATGATTTCATTGTTATAGAAAAGTCCCATGGCCAATGCAGATCTCAGAACCTGTTTTGCAATTTATAGTATCTGAATGTTGCCTATGGCACTGCAAATTTAAGCAATTTGCCCAGGGGCACAGAGCCAGTATGTGTCAGAGGCAGGACCTAAAACCAAATCTTCCTGAGTCCCTAGACCAGTTCTCTATGTGGGAGAACTATGACTACCACCCTGGAGACCTTAATAGTAAATCCATAAATGCCAGTTTTCTTAAGTTTTCTTAATGCCAGTTTTCTAAAGTTAATTGCTTTAAGGTTTACATTATCTCATTTGATCATCAATATAATTATAATAGCTAAGATTCATATAGATTAGAATATCTCATTTGTGAATATATACTTTTATCCTTACAAATAACCCTGGGGCTATTATTATCCCCCTTTTACAGATGAGGAAACTGAGGTAGACAGGGGTTAAGTGATTTGCCCAGAGTCACATAGCTAGTAAGTATTTGAAACCAGATTTAATTTCAGGTTTCTTGATTCTCTCAAGATAGGAGTAGAAACTCAAGAGATCATACTGGGAAACTAAGAGAGGAGAGGGTATCACAGAGGAGAAGAGGAAGGGGGGGTGGTATTAGTGTTATTTACTGCAGAAAGGTTTAAAAAATGATTTGTTGGGTTTTTTTTTCCAAAGGACATGGGATATGACAATCAAGAAGATATAGGCAACCCCACCTTTCCCTCTTGCTAGATATTCAATATAGTGTAGTGACCAGAGCACTGGGTTCAGCTGGGAAGATCTGGGTTTGAATCCTGCCACAGATGCTTACCAGCTGTGTGACCCTGAGAATAGAACATCTCTTCTCTGAGCTTCACTTTCAGGGAGATGACAATAGCACCTCCATCATAGGGGTATTGTGAGGGTCAAATGAGATAATGTCTCTAAAGCAGTTTCTAAATTTTAAAGGGACATACACACACACATATACACACGTGCATACACACACACACATGCATATACACACATGCATATACACACACATACACACACACACATATAAGCTGGTGTAACCTTAGTCATTTAACCTTTCTGGCCCTCAGTTTCCTCATCTGTATATTGAGAAGGCTGGACAAGATAACTCCCATGGTTCTTTCAGCTCTAAATCTATGGCACTATGAACTTGCAGGAGTGTGATAGGGACAGAAACCAGACCAAAGGACTGGGAGAGGGCTGGAGGAAGGAACATGGACATAAAGGTGCCTGAAGCTCCTGGTCCATTTCTGGAGAATACTGAGCCAGCCTGGGAGGGGGTGTAGGGGGGAGGGGAGAGAGAGAAAAGAATGGAGACAAGCATTCTTACCTTGTCCAAAGGAAACTTAAAATAATGTTAATGCCCCAGCCAAGAAGACTTGTCCCTTATT
Organism: Gymnobelideus leadbeateri; assembly: GCA_011680675.1. Lineage (NCBI taxonomy): Eukaryota > Metazoa > Chordata > Mammalia > Diprotodontia > Petauridae > Gymnobelideus > Gymnobelideus leadbeateri. The sequence continues at coordinate 47,021 of WOXC01007983.1, forward strand.
ATTATGGGATTTTTAAAAGAGCTGCTTCCTCTATGTAACAACAGCAACAAAACTAATGCTGCTTTCTTTTGTCCTTGAAGGTTTACAAAGTGTTTTCCTCTCTCCTGAAGCCTTATGAAACAGGCTGGGCAAGAATTATTATTTACACTGTCCAGCTAAGGAAACAGATCTTCTGAGGGACACACATCTATTGAAATGTTGGCTATGAATTTGAACTCAGATCTGATTCCAAGCCTACTCTCCTTTCCACTACCCCACAGCTGTCTCCTTCATATAAACTGCTGTCAAATCAGGCCCTTTTTCTGCATTCAGACAATAGATTAAAAAAAAAACATTAAGACTTTACATTTATCCCTATGCAACTTTATCTTGTCCACTTGGGCCTAGCATCCAAATCTACCAAGATAATTTTGAGTTCTGATTCTGTCGTCCAACATATTAGCTCTCTACCCTAGCTTTGTTTCAACTGCTAACATGATAACCATGCCTTCTCTACCTTCATCTCTGTGTTTCATATATGCTACTTAAATATTGCACAAGCAACTAGGTGGTACAATGGATAGAGCAATGGCCTGGAGTCTGGAAGATCCGAGTTCAAATGTGACTTCACTTACAAGCTCTGTGACCCTGGGCAAGTCACTTAACCCTGCTTGCCTCAGTTTCTCATCTATAAAATGAGCTGGTGAAAGAAATGGCAAACCACTCCCATATCTCTGCCAAAAAAAAAAATGGGGTCAGGAAGAATCAGGCATAACTGAACAACAAAAATGTATTGCACACTCAAATGTGTGACATAAAAATGTCACATCTGATTGTATAGATGTGGATTTGTTTTCTCTTTCCTTCTTGTGGGACAGAGACTGAGCAGAAATTGGGGAGAGGGCGATTGCATGATCCTAGTGCCCTATTTGGGGGCCTGCACCCTGGGTGGGATCCACAACAGGCTTGGCACTTCAATTAGCAGAAAGTAATAAACAGCAGGCTTGTTGCTACTCTCTAGAGCAACTGCTGTCTCCCAGCTCCTGGCCCCACTCTTCCTCCCCCTCTTCCAGGCTTGCCATCTGTCTCCTGGACCCTTTTCTGAAGACTCAGGAGAGCCCAGTCTCCCTTATCACCTCCCTTCCCCAACCCAGGTAATATTATTTAGTCCAAAGAACACCATTTAACCACCACATCAGTATGTTCTAGAGCAGAGTTGACCAGGTTTCAAGTCCCACTTCCAGCACATACTGGCTTATGTAAACCTGGGCAAATCAGTTAATTTCTCCAAAACTCTCCAAGACAATACATTTCTGAGAAGGTGTTAACGTGCATTGGTAGGGAGTATTTGTTCGTTTTTACCTAGGAGTAAAAATAATGAATGAATGAATAAGAAACCATGGTTCTCATTGTTATTTATAGCTTTCCATCAGCTAGTCAGGTTCTCACCAGCTAACTGGCACATTCACTGTCACCTCTCATTAAAAAGTTAGAGAGAAGGAGATAGAGACAGGCAGATGGAAAGAAAGAAAGGAAGAGAGAAAAGGAGAGAATCAGAGATAGATATGGAGAAACAGGAAGAGGTTTTTGAGTCCCAGGCTCTGGCATTCATTCCATGACTTTGAGAAACCTCTGAGCCTCCACTTCCTCATCCACAACATGAGACAATGATACAATTACTAAAGTGTTATCACTGACCCCCTCCCCCGCCCCAGTTGTGAGGAATAGATGAGACAATGTGTGTGAAGCCAAAGTAATACACCAGTCTCAAGCATTATCTCCCCGCCTTTCAGATATCAGACATTATGCCTCCACCCCCACCACCTGCCAAGATCAAGTGAATTTCATGGTGTATGTGTTTCTGAGCCAGTCTGTGTGGGGATTTCTCCCATTTATCTGGATCCATCTCCTCACTACCTCCCACCCTCATGGCATCCTTCTTACTATAAAGTCTGGTGAGACTGATCCTCCAGGGAATGCTGGGAAGTGGGAATTGGGGGTGAAAAAAGGAGGACATGGGACAATCTCCTTCTGCTCTACTTGATATGACTTTGCTCACCAGCCTAGGGACAGCTTGACCTCAGTGCCAAATGGGCACGAGGAAAAGTGAGAATCCAAAAGCCTGGAGGGTTGTGTTGCCCCACCCCAGCCCACCCCCACCCCATCCATCAAGCCCTCTTCTTATATCCTGCTGAAAGGTTCCTTTGACTCAAATGGGTTTTGTTACTACAATTATGTCACCCTAGCTGTGGTGCCCGAATCTCTATGTGACTAAGTAGAACCAATGTAATCATCTGTAACTACTCGAGCTTGGCAGGACATATTTAGGAGATATCAGGTATACTACAGAAGGAGGTGGGCAATGGATCTAATCTCTCTCATAATCCTTCTAATCCGTTCCCTCATTAAAACAAAATAAATCAGCAACCAGAATAAGTTCTAAAGAACCATTAATACAAGGTCAAGTAGAACAAGTTTAGTGTCTGCAGAAGAATTTAAACTCAGGTCTTCTTGATTCCAGGTTGCCATCTAGATGTTCATAACACCATGAGGTAGGTACTATCATTATCCTCATTTTACAGATGGAGAAACTGAGTCTGGGAAAGGTTAAGTGACTTATCCAGGATGGAACAGCTAGTGACTGAGATAAGATTTGAACCTATGACTAGAAAGGAGTTACAATAATCTTTGAAGAAGAAATGAATGCAAAGTAAAGTACAGAATAGTTCTTAATGTCTTGTAGAACTTGTTATTTTGATGTTAGCTTGTTTTAATTAGAAACTGGGTTAGAAGGAACAAAAGAGAGATTAGACCCACTGCCCACCTCCTTCTCCATTTTATCTGATGTCTTTTTGCTAAATGAGTAAGAGCCTTGAGAACCAAGCTTCCTTTGTTCTGAATGATTACATTTGTTTTACCTAGAGGAGTCACATAGGGATTAGGACAGCATAGCTAGTGTAACATGATTGAAGTAACAAGACCAGAGTCAGAAGGGCTGGGTTTGAATCCCACACTAACTTATATTAGCTATGACACTGCCAACCTTAATTTTCTCATTTGCAAAATGGAGAGGGGGTTGGGGATAAGACTCATACTATCTACCTCACAAGGATGTTAAGAAGGTGAAATGAGGTAATACTTTGTAATAGTCAAAGAAAGGGGTTTGGATGACCCTATTGATAATTTAAGTCCCTGATACACCTAAATTCTTAGCTCTCACTCCCCAAAGAGACAAAGTCCCTCAAAAATATAGAGGACTACATATTTGGGGGGCATTGTACTATGTAAATAATCATTCTAGTCCTTCACTTCATTTTTTGGGAATAGAGTTGCTTTAAATAATTCTCAAGGGAAGAAAACCCCAGAAAATGTGAGCTAACCATGCTTTACTCCTGTCAGGCAGAAACCTACCCTCCCTCTGAGGCTGATTTATTTCATTATGTTCCATTTTCCTCCTGCCCTGCCCCTCCTTACCCCAACTGTTCAAGGCATGTCATTTCATTGGCCAGGTGATCTCATTTGGCCTGGCTAGAGTGACAGCTGTCAATACAGCAAAACCTCTGGATTTACAAGGTAGTTGCTGCTCTGGGGAAATTGTCATAAGACTGCCTAAACCACAAGCAGGTTTTTCTTTTTCCAGTAAAAATACTGAAACTTGAGAAGTGAATGGTTGTTTTATTCTGAAGATCTCTTTCCCCCTTCACTGGTAGCCTCAGCTTGAACCTCCTGTTCATTAAAACTCTTAGGGAGAGCACTGTTACTGGCTATGAAGAGACACCACAGAATAGAAGACACATTTACCCTGGTAGAGTTTACACAGGAAGGATGAAAAGACATAAGAAGTTAACAAGTCAAGTCAGAAACATTTAATAAGCACCTACTATGTGCCAAGCACTGTGCTAAGTAATGGGTATAACAAGAAAATTGAAAACAATACCTTCCCTCAAGGAGCTTAGACTCTAATAGGACAGATAGCATGCAAATGATTATATACAAATGAACTATATGCACATTACATAGGAAATCATTAACTGAAGGCACCAGAATTAGAAGGGGTTGGAAAAGGCTTTTCATAAAAGATGGAATTTTTGCTGGGTGGGACTTAAAGAAAATCAAGGAATCCTAGAGGTGGAGATGAGAAAGGAGAGAATTCTAGGCAAGGGAAACAGCCAATGAAAATGCAGAGTCAGGAAACCCAGTATCTAGGGAGCCAAGTGGCAAGGAGGTCAATGTCACAAGAAGATTTATTAAAGATTTATTTTATCAAATATTTGATTTAATTTAAATATTATTTTATTTATTCAAGATTTATTAAAGGACATAAAAATTGTAAAAAATGCAAATTAATTTAGTGGGAACTACCTAAGGGCATGTGGAGTTAAAGGCATAGTTTTAGCTAGATGAAGTCACTCAGGGAAAAGTTTATGGAGAACATGAATTCTATGGATTACAAATTTAAGGAACAGAAATCTAAAGACTGGAAGCAGGAGTTACTTTGTCTGACTCAGATGGCCAAAAGCATGGTGCTTGATTGGAACAGAGAATATGAAAAATGGAAACATTTGATGGGAAGCACTCATGTTGAAGACCAGGGTGAGGGGTTTAGATTTAAAATGGGCACTTTTATAGGAAGCTTAGAGTGACATGGCAAGGTAATATTTGAGAAAGACGATTTCTGTTATCCTAAAGAAGATAATGAATGTGGAGAGAGATTGGAGGCAGCTAATAGATCGCAAGATCCTAGGTCCAAAGCTGGTAGAGACTTCAAAGCCCATCTAGTCCACACTTTATTTTTTTCAGATGAGGAAGCTGTGGCTTAGTAAATGACTTGCTCAAGGCCACACCAATAATAAATGTCAGAGGCATGATTTGAACCCAGCACCTATGATTCCAAAGCCAGTGCAGCCTCCTCATATCTCTCTCTATCTATCTATCCATCCATCCATCTATCCATCCATCTATCCATCTATATATATATATATCCACCTATATATCTGTATCTATATCTATATCTATATCTATCTATATTCTAAGGATCTGCATTCTAATACAATTCATGCCTGCATTTATGAGGTAAATGGCAAGGAGCTTACGGAACTTTTATCTCATTTTCTTGTGATGTTTTCCAATTCAATCTAAGACATCAGAACCACTGAGTAAGCAACATCCAAGAATTTGAACAAGATGAGGTCACTGCAAATGAGGACTATTTCATTAACATAGTTATTTTTCCATCAAATCCTATGAAACCAAACACCAACTGAGACACCATAGAGTTCCAACCAAATTAAATTCCAAACTGGACAATCCCCAGCAAATGTTCAGACCCCACAAGTTGCCTGATCACCTACCAAATCCATCTTGCTGTTCTTACACAGTCTGGGGATGGATTGGGGGGAGGGGGTAGAAAATAAATAGGTAATGACCAAGAAACTTACTCCCTGTCCACAAGCTCTGGAAGCTGCCATTATAGACTGTAGGGTACCCCATTTACCCACATTTCATTAGAAGATTCTAGATGGAATAGCCTTTGGCCTAGTTACTCAAGAAAATCCACCCCATCCACTTTTTTTAAACCTCCAACCCCATCAAATGTGAGTCTGTATGTGCATGTGTGTATGTATACACACACACATGCACACACATTTTTTTCTAGGCTCCTAAGTACTGATTTAAAAAGCTCTTTTCCCCATACTCACTGCTTCCAGAAAAACTCTCATCATTCACCCTGAGAAGGGGAGTGGGGGGTAGAAAAGAGAAACTCTTGCTTTTCTAGCTCCCCAACCCCATTCAGAAATACCATTTGAGCTATTTAGCAATTATAGCTGCACTATCCATAACCCCCTCATACTTCTAGATTATGCTAGAAAAGTACAGTTTAGGCTCTTATCCTGTACTTACCCTAATACCTAGCACCCCCTGACTGGGGACAACTGTCTCCTACTTTGAAATGTAACAGTCTGCCCTGGGTTGGGTTTTGTCATCAAGGATGTAATATATTCAAGAAAATTTCATGGGACTCAGTGACCTTGAAAACTAAGGGAAAATAAAATTGTATTTTAACAGACAGGCCAACCAACAAGGATTCTGGGATTTTTATTCAGAACTCCTTAACTAATCCTGTCAAAACTAACACAGTGTAGGAAGCTATTTAACTTGGCAAAACTGCTGAAAACCTCAAATATATGGTCTCCTGTTTATTAATGATATGACTGTGAGGCTTGGGCTATTGTGCTGGGAGTTTTTTCTTTCTGTCACAATGTTTCCAAGAATCCTCCTTCTTCTACCTTATCTGGAGCAACTGAGCTGGAGACAGTAGCAGTCATGAGAGGATGCCACCTACTACTCTAGCCCAAAATGCTCCTTTCTCACCTCCCCGCCTTGTCCAACCCATCCCCCATCCCTTCTCACACAGTCACTGGAAAATACTATGTTGTTGCCCTGAGTAAAAAGTGAGTAAATACAGGCACAAATGGATTAAAATATACACAGCAGGGACTAGAAGATTCGGGGTTTTTTCTTACTTCAACACAGGTTCTCTTTATGCCCCTGAGTGAATCACATATCTGTGACTCTTTTTGGGGGTGGGATATTTTTGGAGGGAGGAAGGTAGGGGAATTGGGGTTAAGTGACTTGTCCAAGGTCACAGGGCTAGTTTTCTGTTAAGTGTCTGAGACCAGATTTGAACTCAGATCCTCCTGACTACAGGGCCAGGGCTCTATTCACTCTGCCACCTAGCTGCCCCAACTCATTTTTTTTACCATAATATCATAGATTTATAGCTAGATAGATGAGACTTCAAAAACTACCTAGTCAAACCCCCATTTTACAGATGAGGCAACTGAGACTCAGGGAGATTAAGTGACTTGCCCAAAGTCACACAGGAAGTGTCAGAGGTAGTATTTGAAACCAGGTCCTCTGACTTCAGAGTCAGCGTACTTTTTACCCTACTATGAATTGGTTCTTACTGAGAATATAATATGAATATTTCAATATTCTGGAGTAGAAAAATCACAGAATTTGAGATCCAAAAACCTAAACTTGAATCCCAGCTCTGCTGTATGCCAACTGTGTAACTTTGGGAAGTCACTGCCACTGTTGGGACCTCAGTTTCCACATCTGTAAAATAAGGGGAATGGCATAGATGACCTCCATGGTCCCTTCCAAGTCTAAAATCCTATGATCTTATAAAATGGAAGAGACAGTACCTGACATCTTGCTTGGAAGATAAGACTTGAATACATGAAACAACTAGGAAACATTTCAAGATAATGAATTAACAATGCAAGACAACATCCTACAAAGTATTTAAGGATTCAGAAGCTGAGGCAAGTCAAGTAATCCTGGATGAATAAACTTGTCTCTTGTTGTTAGAATATCAGTTGCGCCTGACTCTCTATGACCCCATTTGGGGTTTTCCTGGCAAAGATAGATACTGGAATGATTTGCCATTTCCTTTTCCAGCTCATTTTTTAATACATGAGGAAACAGGTTTAAGTGACTTGCCCAGGGTCATAGAGCTAGTAAGTGTCTGAGACCAGATTTGGGCTTGGGAAGATGCATTTTCCTGACTCCAAGCCTAGTACTCTATCCACTGTGACACCTAGCTACCCTTAAGCCTCCTTAGTCCAAATAAAAGATTCTAAAGACACAGCCTCCTGGCCCAATCGCTATTCTAAACCTAAATCAACAATGACACTTAAAAAGAGATATCCAAATATCCAGAATCAGCAACGTGTTGTTTGCCCTCGAGCTCACCATGGAACAATGGTGATGGTAGGAAAGTGCAGCATATAGCAATGTGTCAAGGCCAGCTGGGCTCTGAGCCAGGCCAGGGTATTTTCAGAACCTCCCAGAAGGGGTACCACTTGTTGGGGGAAGTGGTGAGTCAACTGAACTACAATAAAAAGGCTGGGGAATGAGTCTATGGGGCTCAGTATTCATCTGCACAATAAAAACTCAAGCCATTAACTGCAGTCTGGGTGTTCTGAGCTGCTAATGTCTCACGCAAAGTTCCCCCAGACCAAAAATGCAATACGTCTGAGAGTGAAATGAGGTTTGTGGTGCTTCCTTTTAGACTGACTCCTTAAGTTCTATATGTGTTATGCAGAAATGGCCTCTCCTTGGAAATCTGAGCAGTCCCCTTACACCCAATAGCATATTTGTACTATTACTGTCAGTAGGGCTCAGCAGGGGTGGAAGTCCACAGAGGTTGTTAGAACACCAGTGAAGCATTGTATTGGTAATAGATAAGGAGGTAAGGCAGAGTTGACAGAAATTTAAGCATGTCTCAGTCAGTAAACAAACACTTATTCATTCCTCATTATGTGCTTAGCTATCACTATGCTAAGAACTGGGTTGCCAAAAAGGGGGGAAAAAGGACCTGCCTTCAAGGAGCTTACATTCTAATGAAGGAGACAACATTTAGGTAACTGAGTAAATATCAGATGTATTCCGAGTAGATGGAGTTCACCTGAGAGGGGAAGACACTAGCAGTTAGAGGAACAAGGAAAGGTGTCCTGCAAAAAGGTAAGATTTGAGCTGAATCTTAAAGGAAGCAAGGGTGGGGGAGGTAGATGCAAGGGGAGGTAGGTGGCTCAGTGAATAGAGCACCAGCCCTGGAGTCAGGGGGACCTGAGTTCAAATTCGTCCTCAGACACAACACTTACTAGCTGTGTGACTTTGGGCAAGTCACTTAACCCCAATTGCCCTGCCTTCCCCCTGCCAAAAAAAAAAAAAGGAGGGAAGCAAGGGAAACTGAGGCATTTTCTAGCATCCCACAATTCCAACATAGAGTTGTTGAAATGTGTTTCAGCTATACCTTAGCTGAAACTTTCCTCCCTCATCCTTAGCTCCCTTGTTCTCTGACACAAATATTTTTCTCCTTACCTTAGGTAACTGATTACTCTGCTGCCAACGCTTCCAGATCCATGAGGTATGTTTTGTGCTCTTTCTTTGGCCCATGATGGGTTTCTCTCACCTCATTCTCTCTTCCCAGTCCCTCACTCCTGCCAAGGGTGTGAGACTCCATCATTCTACTTCTCTGCCCCTGCTATGAGCAGCACCATCCACTACTGTTTTGCTTCCTTGGGGAGAGTTAAAACTCTTTTATGGTGAGATAGCTAGGACCAACATACCTTGAAACAAGCTAACATATTTCTGACTCTCTTAGACTGGCCCAACATTAGAATGTCTCTGAGCCAATTAGTTTATTTCTATGGGTTTTTCCCCCCATTTAGTACCCACAGGCTCCATCCTCTGTATAAAAGGCCTTTTTAGGCAACCATGAAGGAACCCTGCTCCTTCCTAGCTCTCTCTTCTAGCCAAATTATGGTGATTGGATTCCATTCCCTCTTCCCTTACTCAGTGTTTGGGCAAGATGCTCCCCTTCCACTCATTCAGAAGTGCTCATTGAGTCTTGGAGACTCAGAAAAACACTCATTGTTTCCATTCATCTTCCTGTTTTCCATTCTCTGGGCTTTCTCCATCCTCACTCCTACCTCCAAGGATAGGGATATGCCATACAAGTTACCCTAAACTTCAAAGAAGTCTCTTTCTAAAATTAATTTAATTGTTAAATTCAATTTTATTTTATTTTCAGTTCTGAATTCCTTTCCTCCTCTCTCCCGCTGTCCTACCCATGGAGAAAGCAAGAAAAACAAAACCTATTACAAATATGTACTTTCATGAAAAACATATTCCCTCCTTAGCCATGTCAGAAGGAAGGAAAGGAAGAAAGAAAGGAAGGAAGGAAGGAAGGAAGGAAGGAAGGAAGGAAGGAAGGAAGGAAGGAAGGAAGAAAAAGAAAAGATGCTTCAGAATTTCTTATATTCCTTTATTGTCATTTAGCCAATCTGATGGACGTGAGGTGGCACTTCATGGCATTTTAATTTACATTTATCTAAGTATTGTTGATTTAGACTATTTTTTCATATGGTCATTGATAGCTCAGATTTCTTCCGCTATTTATATATCCTTTGACCATTTCTCAAGTGAGGACTTAATCTTGTAAAGTTAATTCATTCCCATGCATATATTAGAAATCAGACCTATGTCAGAGAAACTTACTGCAAATATTTGTTTTGCCAATTTCTTGCCAAAATAATCTCAAGAGAGGACTAGGACCTTAGCGAAGATAAGGGACCCAGGGGTAGCTGCTAGCTATTCTGCCACAATAGCAAAATCTTATGTTCCCATTACACATAAACTCTTATCAAATGAAGATGACCCCATTCTATATATGTGCAGTTTTTAAAAATATAAATGTAAGACTTTACATTTATCCATATTTTTCTTATTGGCTTCATCATTTTTAATCTGATTGGTTTCAACCCAATGCTTTTAGTCTGAGATACTTTTGGATACTTCTTGTCCTCCAATATACTAGTTGTTTCTCCCAGGTTTATGTCAGATGCAGTAGTTGATGAGTTGATCATAACACATCCAAGTCACTGTTAAAATTGTTGAACAGGGCAGGCTAAAAGACATAATCCTATAGCACAGTACTAGAAACCTTTCTCCACATTAATCTACATTTCTTTGACTACAGAGTCCAGTTACAGAGTCCAGTCTACAGCTACAGAGTCCAGTTAATTGTACTTTGAGCTAACCCAGGTAGCTCTTTTCTTTTGTCCCTTGGCATATCATGCAAAACTTGTTAAATGTTGTAATCAGCATTACCTTTCTGTATGGTATTTCCCTTTTCTGCTAAAACTGAAGACTTAAAGAATATCCAGCTTTTTCCTTACCCCACTCCCCACATTTGGCCCGAGTATGTAGGTAGGGACAAAGAGAAGAGAAGTCCTCTCTGAGTTCTGGGTCTTTGTTTACATGTTCTGCCACCATGACTGAAACAAAAAGTAATACATGAAAGAGCATTTATTAAGCATTTACTATGTTCCAGGCAGTGTCCTGTGCTGAATATAGAAACACAAGCAAAACAGTGCCTTCCCTCAAGGAACGTATTTTGCAATGGGAGAAGACAATGCATAGAGGGGAACTTAAAGAGAGAAGGTAAGTAGCAGAAGGTTAGGAAATGGTCAGGAAATTTTGTGGAGACTTGGTTCATATAGAGTTCAGATTCCAAAGGAATGAGGAGAATGGCCAAAGTAGATGGCATTGCTTGGAAATGTCCAGAATGTATTTGCAGTATAGGATCATCTTAGTTTTTATTTTCAGTCACTTTAATCTATACAATCAAGCGTCCATTTAACTACTTTATCTCAAAATTGCTCTCTCCAAGGTCACTAAAGACCTGCCTGTTGCCAAATGCATGGGACATTTTTCCAGTCCTTGACTTTTCAATGTTATGACGTTGTTGATCACAATCTCTCTCATTCTCTCTTGGCTTCTGTAAAACTTTGATCTCCTGATTCTCTCTCTGACTATTCTTGGAACTCTTTTTCAAATGTGGCCATGGGGCAGCTAGGTGGAGCAGCGAATAGAGTACCAGCCCTGGAACTGGGAGTTCAAATCAATCCTCAGACACTGGACACACTTACTGTGTGACCTTGGGCAAGTCATTTAACCCCAATTGCCTTGCCTTCCCCTCTCCCAAAAACAAAATGTGGCCATCCTTCAAGGTTCTCCATTGGCCCTATTCTCTTCATTGAAAATTTCATCCACTCCCAAAACTTTGACCATTGTCTCTATGATAACCTGCAAATCTTTATTTTGACTCACAACCACTCTCTGAGCTTCATTTTCACAGTTCCAAAGCTCTACTGGGTGTGTCCTCATGAATGTTCCACCTTCACTTTGAACTCAATATCTTCAGAACTAAACTTATATTCTCCACATCAAATAATGTCTAGTTTATTTCTGTTGAGGAGATTCACCATTGTCCATTCTCCTACGAAAACTTGAAACTTCACAGTTTTCTTAAATTCTTCCTTCCTCCTCATGGTTTCATGTACAGAATCACCCAAATGTCAAAGTTGCCAAAATCCTAATGATTCTACTTCCAAAATCTCTTAAATATGTCCCTTCTATTCCCATTCCTACTTAGAAAATTGGAAAGGTACTATAGGACTGGAAAAGGATAAATATCATACTGGATTTCAGAAAAGGGAAATATGATATATATATAAAAACCATAGCCCAGGGAAGGCTCATAAGTAATAACTTTAGAAAACTATTCCTTACTCTTCGTGGTTACCCCTAGACTCATGAGGTGAGAAATAGTCAGCCAGCCTCTGAGGACCCAGCCTTCTACTCCAGGCATGAGTTAGGAGACTGTGTCCCAGAATCTATAGTCAAAGAGGTTTCGTGGATTCCCCAATGCCTATAAACTTCTGACCTTACACTAGTCTACTTTCCCATTTGTTCACATTATTTTTCTTTGGACAGTCTATGTGGCAAATAAACTGGACTGGTCGCTGTTTGTTTTTTAATCTCATCCTTTCTTTTTCCAGGTGTATCTTTGTGCATGATGTCTAATACCCCTAGAATGAACTCTATCTGCTCATTTCTATCTATTAAAATTCCTTCCAAGTCCAACCTAGGAAAGATACCTTCTAGAAGGAGAATTTCTTGGTCCTGCCTTTCCCATTGAAGGTTTTCTCTCCAAATTCCTCATAGAATTTTGCCTGGATAACTAATATAAACTGATCACATTCTGCCTTATATCAGGGAGGGAAGGAAAAGGGAATATACATTTATATAGCTTCTACTATGTCCTAGGCACTGTGCTCAGCACCCCAAAAATATTACATCATTTTGGTCCTCACAACAACCCTGTAAGGTAGGATAACCTTGTCATTGAAATACTTGTCTTATATCTCCCCATCTCTGTTCCAAATTATCCTATTATAAACTTTAAGAGGTTTCCATCTCTGTCCCATTTCTTCTTTGATTTCCAGTCCTAGTACCTTGAACCAAATAGGTGCAGAAATAAATGTTGGATGAATTTCAATCTGATCTAGAGTAGGTTTATTTAGAAGGGAAGGGGATAAAGGAAGCATGGGTAGAGAAGAACTTGGTAAATAATATAATACAACTGCTCTACCTGGAGGTTTCATGCACAGGACCATCCAAATGTCAAACAAATATGGGTTACTTTTAATTCAGAGTTTGTGGTACAGAAGAAATGTACCAAGTGTTGCATTTGGAACCAAAGAGCCTATATTGAAATCAAGACTCTGCCACTTACTATCCGTGTGACCTCACGTTAGTCATTTCACCTCTCTGGGATTCCTTTATAAAATAAAGAGGTTAAATTAGATCATTTCTAAGATTCTTTCCACCTCTAAATCTATGATCTAATTTAGAGGAAGAAGAATTATTTCACCACTTAGACTGTTTTAAGGCAATCAATATATAAAGAATCTCAAAAGTAAAATACTATATCAATTGGACAAACTATAAATTACAGCTAACACAGATAGCTGTTTTTGGAATATGCCTTTCAGCAGAGGGTCTCAAAATGCTCTGCCCCCATTAATTCACTGATGTTTAATTACCTATGGTAATTATTAATTAATAGTCACACAGAGTCCTGCCATCTGGAACAAACTCCCTCCACCTCCTTGCCTCATCAACTCTCCAGCTCATTTAAAATCTCAGCGTGAAGGCTTTACTTTTCTTTCTCTTGCCTATACTTAATTTCTCTCCTTTTATAATAATGTTTAAAGCTCAGAAGCATTAGGGGGGAAAAGAGCACCATTAAGTTCAATTGAATTGTGTTCATCTATGCTACAAGACGGGACATGCGCCGCCAGACAGCAATTTTTATAAAGAAGAACTGGAGAATTAGTAGACAAAAGATCAATGTAAGTCAAAAGTTTGACAAGTCAACCACAAGAGTCAATTTGATCTTAGGTGGCATTGAGAAGCATAGTGTCCAAGACTGAAGAACGTGATTGTTCCATTATACTCTGCCCCGATCAGACCACAACTGGAGTATCATACTGAGTTCAGAGTGGCACATTTCAGGGAGGACACTGATAATTAGAGGCATTTAGAAGAAAACTACCAGAACTCTTGAGATCATACCATGTGAGGACCAACTGAAAAACCTGGGGTGTTAGCGTGGAAAAGACAAGATTTGGAAAAGCTATGACAGCTGGCTTCCAGGATCCAAAGGGCTGTCAGATAGAGAGGTTCAGTTTGTGTAGAGATTGTAAAGGGCCTCCTGAGAGAGTGCTTTAACAAGGCTGATTTTTTGTAATGATATTATCACATATAAGATATTTGTGCTAGGGCTGATGTCTCTTTGAAAAGGTATGCTCTACTTTGTCCCGGGGATCACTGAGTTTACCTGGCTTTGATAAAGAAGTTCATTACTTTGTATTACCTGATAAAAATATCAATCCCGATGAAGTTAATACTTGAATTGTATCCTTTCTTTGTTGGGGGCTTTTTTTTTAGAAAAACAAAGACAGACAGATGGATGGAGAGCTAAAGAGACAGTAAGAGGAAAAGGGCTATCCCTAAAGAGCAGACTCAGGTCGTTGGAGGAAAGTCAGAACACTCACAAAACACCTCCATGGTACCATATGGTACCTAGAGAGGAAGAAGCACATGACCACAGAGATGACAGTAGATAGAGGCAGAGGTGTGATGGTAATGGACAACTAAATGGCACACTGAATAGAGTACTGGACCTGGAGTCAGGAAGACTCATCTTTCTGAGTTCAAATCTGGTCTCAGACACTTACTAACTGGCTGATCCTGGGCAAGTCCCTTAAACCTGTTTGCCTCTGTTTCCTTATCTGTAAAATGAGCTGGAGAACAAAATGGCAAACCGTTCCAGTATCTTTGCCAAGAAAACTCCAAATGGGGTCCTGAAGGGTCACACACAACCAAAAATGACTGAACAAAAAAGAATGGTAATAAGTACTTATAAGTAAAGTGAATTCTAATGTAAGTAAGGTGGATTTTAGTGTGTGTAAAATGAATTTTTGTTATTATTTCTTAGAGTTCAGTTTCCCAGGATCTATAGCCATAACAATCTTTTTTTCCCAGGTATTAGATTGAGTTCCCACAATTGTGGTTCAAAACATCTCCACCACACTTGCACAGCATTATATAATGATAAATAATATAAACATCCACTGCAACTACACAATGGGATACAGGGATGAGGTGATGTAAACTTGTGAGGCTATTGCTGGCAATATGCCTTCTTTGTCTGTTGCCCCTATAGAACAGGTAGGTGGTCATTGGCCAGTGAATGGGGAACCGTAGTGTTGAATGCACAAATGCTGTGTGTGCTTCAACTGGCCCCCATTGAGGTTTGAGGAGACTTAGGGGATGCACAAATAGTGCTTGCTTTGAATGACCCCATCAAGACAGAGGGGTAGTTGCCCCCTCCTTGCTGGCCCCTGTGAGAAGGGTGATTAGGGAATGCTGTAGGAGTTTGTCCTTCCATTATCAGAAATCCTCTTCTGACAAACTAGACTAGAATAAAGTAAGATTATTAACCCCTTCTTGGTGTCTAGTTTAGCTGGTCATCAAGAGTGAACCTGTGCTAGCAGTAATCCTGTGTGCTGTGTTTATTTGTCTTACACTACTTGAGGCCAATCTGAGAGCTTCAGGGACACATGCTATAGACGGGCAGTACTGGAGAAACAGAGGAAGGCCTGAATCAAGTCTCCTGGAACCAGAGCGGGAGATCCTATACAACATAAAGTCTTTGGATCAAAGAGAGCCTACAGCCAAGAAGCAGCAAAGGACAAAGTTAAAATATGGAATTGCAAATTTGGGCCATGACCTTCATTGATGCTATGAGTTATAGGGACTGTGAAGTTTCACAGGAAAGGGATCAACTACTAGTGAGCCTGAGTGTTTTCTGTTTTCAACAAGACCCCAACCCCCAGAACAATACTATGCCAGAGGACTGTATAGTCCTTGGCCAAGGTGGAGTTCATTAGAGTAGTATTTTATTTCTTACTCATTAGTTTTTTTTACTATTTAGCAATCTCAGGTCCTTATCCCTTACAGTTAAACCTCAAGCTAGCATAAGACTAGAAGCTGGAATGATTAATTTATCCTGTATATATCTTAGTTGTACATACTTATTTGCATATTGACTCCCTCATTAGGCTATAAGGGACTACTTGGGTTTTTTTCCCTCTCTTTGTATGGCCCACACTTAGCACAATGCCTGGAACATAGTGGATATTTAGTAAATGCCAGCTAACTGACTGACCTCATAGTTCCTTGGGAAATCAATGGCTCATCAGAGAATGAAAAAGAGTTGTCTTGAATAGTTATTGACTCAATGAGAGTGCTTTATGTCTTATATATTTCTGCTACATGAAATAAGACCTATCTTACAACTCTCTTTTTAGTTTACATGGGAGCTAAGAACCTTTTTCCCTTTCTGTAGACTTAGTCAAGATACAAATTTGGATGTTTGTAGGGAATTCCTGAGTGGGGGAAAAACCCAGAAGAGTTTGATTAATGAAAAGTCCCCAAGATTGAAC
This sequence comes from Gymnobelideus leadbeateri, assembly GCA_011680675.1. NCBI lineage: Eukaryota > Metazoa > Chordata > Mammalia > Diprotodontia > Petauridae > Gymnobelideus > Gymnobelideus leadbeateri. The sequence goes on from WOXC01007983.1 coordinate 63,427, forward strand.
CAAGACAATACAAACCCAAACCTGCAGTCCCAGGCCACAGGTTACACTCATGCTGCTTGGCCCCAGAGGGCAGAAGTGGAAGTAATGAATGGGTGGGATCTGCAGAGAGGCAGATTTCATAAACACTTCCTAACAAATGGGCCATCCAAAAGTGCAAGAGGTTGCCTTGAAAGGCAATGGGCTCCCTCCTGTTAGATCTTCTGGCAAAGGCTAAACGGCCACTCATCAGAGATGTTTTAGAGTGGATTCGTTTTCAAGTATGAATTAGCCTCGGAGGATTTTAGAATCACTTCCAACACTAATATCCTGATTCATGCCAGGCAAGGATTTGGTATTCCTGACAGTGACTCCCTCCTTAGCCACTGCCAAAAGGCTTTCGATGAAAGCAGTTAAATTTTCAGAATAAGTCCCTGCAGACTTTAAAAAATTTTAAAGCCACAGGATTAAGCCCAGATTCCCCTCCTATACTTGGCCTATGCCTTCAGTCACGCCCTTGGCACATGCCTGAAAAGTGTGGAGGAGCCTCTGTGGATGTATACACATGCAATTTGGAAAATTTGATTAGTCTTTGCAGCCTAAACCACCTACATAGATAGTTGTCAACCAGCCATAGCGTTGTCATCTTCCCCCAAGTTCAAAAACAGGAAAATGATAGAAATTAGAGGGTTCGCTTATGTTATTCTCCATACCAGCATATTTTGGGCTCATACAAGATTCTTTTCTAAACTTTTAGGATGTCTATGTAAAGCTCAGGCTTGCACAAGGCCAACAGTTTACACTTACCCTTCTGCCAGTGGTCAGAGAGGACTAGCACCTCTGGTGTGAGGGCTTGCTGAGTCCTTTTCAGGCTGCTTTCCACCTTTGGTGTCCACCTTTCACCCAACTCTCACCTGTGGTCCAGGAAGCTGTAGTGACCATACCCTGGCAAAATCATCTTACCTGACCGACTAAACTAGGTTGACGGTAACTGACAGGCCTCAAACCTGTTGATGAGTTAGGGGGATTTCTACCCCAAGTATGTAAAGACTTCCCCTGTGGAATGGACAGATGAGAATAATTTGTTCCAGTGGCCCTGTAGGCAACTAAAGCAAGCACTGTGGAGCACTTAGAGCTCGGTCAGACATCAAAGATGCCAAGGTCTTCCAGCCACTGTATCCCAGGCCATCACCAGCCTTCTTGACTTTTGTCTTGCCACTGGACTTCAATGATTCTGGAAGAGTGAGTCTGATGACTTTAGACGACTCTGTCTCACTTAAATACAATTCATACATAAATCAAAGACTAATGTCTTTGTCTATTCACTTGGCAAACTTTGAACTGGTTCAGTAGATGGAATTCCTTAAGGAGTCTAATGCTAAGGAAAGGATATGATGCAGGGGCTCTTAATCTGGGGTCTATAAATAGATTTTGGGGGGGGGGGTCTATGAATTTGGATGGGAAAAATTTACGTCTTTGTTTTCACTAACCTCTAGCTCTAATTTAGCATTTCCTCCAATTATTTTTTTAAATGCACTATTCTGAGAATTCCATAGACTTCACCAGGCACAAAATAGTCAAGAACTCCTAATATAATGCAAGTGTTATTCCAAGTAAATTAGGCCACCTAATCTGTCTCAGTTAGCCCCTGGGTTTAATAACTTTGTTTGGCATTATTTGGAGTTTCCTTCAAAGGGTGAAAACCTATTTCAGATGGTAATGAATAAGGACTTCCTTTAGCTCCACAGATGGTAAAGTCAAACAATTAACTACATGGCATTAGATGAATTATTGACCAAAATAATCCTGTGCCAGTGAATGAGATTCCCATTTGGGGAGGAAGAAAGGGAGAACGGAGATACGATTTGTTGGTGGGGATTGAAAGGGAGTGGAGTAAGGATAGAAGAAGAAGGATGGTGAAAGGTAGAACTTCAAAGACAATAATCAATGACAAAAGAGACTGAATCTGCCTCAGTTTGGGCCCCCATAAGAGGGCGATCCAGGAAAACAGAGGAAGGAGATATCTATTTAACCTCATAGCAGTTGACTACTCCCCCAAAGCTAAAGAAGAAAATAATGATAGAGGCATTATGTATATTGACCAACATGCAGAAAGTGTTAGTTCCATTTTCATTTGCTCTAGTCAGACAATATGGAAAATTTTTGGCCAGTTTGGGGCATCAAATTTGAGGAATAACCTTTTAAAGCTAGAAAATGTTCAGAAAATGATGAGCACGATGGAGAGGAGACTTAAATCCTGAAGTGGAGATCACAGGAGGAGTGGTTGAAGGAACTAGGGATGGTCTGCCTGCTCTAAGATTTAGGAGGGGACATGACAGTCATCTTTAAGTTATTTGTAAGAAGGATCGGATTTTGCTTGGCATATAGGGCAGCTCTAGGACCAATGGATAGATTATTATAAGAACACAGAATGCAGTTCAACATAAAAAAACCAACCCAAGAACAAAAATAAAACCTTTCCTAACAGAACATCCACAGTAGAGTGGGTTATCTGAGAGTAGAAGAATTCTTCCTTCACTGGAGGTGTTCAAGTAGAATCTGGACCAATTACTGAGTGGAATGTTATGGAAAGAGTTAATCATTTAAGGAAGATTCAATTATATGTCTTCTCAGATCTCGTCCCACAATAGGATTCAATAATTCTCTTTCCCTAGGAACAAATCAGTACATGGAAAGACCAATGCTGAATGAATATCCTTGCTTTTTATAAATCAGTACCAAATACTATGGTTGAGATTTAATCCATTCAACTATTGGAAACAAAACTTCCCAGGATCCCTTTACCCGGAACGGAATGTGCTAAGTGTCCAGGCAAACTGGACTGCTTGTGTGGGCAGTTAACACAACATTTTTGTTTGGAAAAAAAATGCAGTGTTGGTGAGTAGACAACTTCCTTAATCCACAAAGCTCTAAGGCCACTGAATGCAATGTTTCCTTCAGAGCCTTCACAGTCTATTGTGTAAGCCAGTTCCATTAAGGGCCCTGACTTCACGGTTGGTGACCCCACCACCCTCTGAAATACCCATGGCTGTCCATCATGTTAATGAGATTGAGCAAATTGAAAGAAAGGTTGAAACCCAAGTTAAAGAAACTTGGCAAAATACAAAAAGGTTTTAAGGGTTCACTGAAACTAGAAAAATGTTCTTTTACAGAAAACTTTTTATGTGAAGCTTTCCCCAACAGGATAATAAAATCAAACAGGAGGTGAGGGGGACACTCATCTAATGCAACAGAAGCCAAAGGTGGAATTGACTTGAATCCCCCCATCCTTGTTCAAGCATAGTGACATTCGAGTACCAATTCAACAGCCACCATTTAAAAACTTTTTTTTCCATTAGAACCTACCACAGACCACATTTTTAAATCCACCCTATGTAGTAAACATACATGAATAGCTGCCTAAAATTGTCTAAACCTGGGGTTCTTTTTTTTTTTTTGCTTTTTTTTTTTTGGAGGGCAATTGGGATTAAGTGACTTGCCCAAGGTCACACAGCTAGTTTTTTTGTGTTAAGTATCTGAGGCCAGATTTGAACTCATGTCCTCCTGACTCCAGGGCTGGCACTCTATTCACTGTGCCACCTAGCCACCCCGAGACCTGGGGTTCTTAATTCAAATCCATGACCTCGTTTTTTTTTTTCTTGGTGTGTTCCTATCTCAATATAATTGGTTTCCTTTATAATCCTATGTATTTTACTTTATGCATTTAAAAACATTGTGAGAAGTCCTAAATTTCACCAGACTACCAAAGGCAGGCAGGGGAGGCAGAGGAGCAGAGAGAACAGGAAGCCATGATACAAAACAAAAGGGAAAATGCCCATTCTAGAATTATTATTTCTGTTCAATCATTTTCAGTCATATCAGACTCTTGGGGACCCCATTTGGTGTTTTCTTGGCAAAGATACTGGAGTTGTTTACCATGTCTTTTCCAGTTCATTTTACAAATGGGGAAATTGAGGCAAACAGGGTTATGGGACTTGCCCAGCATCACACAACTAGCAAGTGCATGAGGCCAGATTTGAACTCAGGAAGGTGGGTCTTCCACATTCTAGAGCCAACACCAAGACTGTAGCACCTAGCCACCATTCTAGAGTCCTAGAATACTGAAACTGAAAGGGAATTAAAAGGATCATAGAATTCAACTAACTCTTTTTGCAGATGAAGAAACTAAGGCTCAAAGAGGTGAAATTATTTGACCAAGGTCGATTCCATTCAATAAACATTTACTAAGTACCCAGAACTCTAAGGTAAGAACCAGCTTGTCCTAGTGGATAGAGAGGTGACCTTGGAATAAGGAAGAACTGGGTTCAGATCTCCTGTCTGACACATTCTGATGGTGAAAGACCCTGTGTAAGTCATTTAACTTCTCAGTTTCCCTACCCATTCACCCAGTTTTCTAATTACAAATTGAATACAGCTCTACATTGCAGCTAGGTGGCACAACAGATAGAGCTCCAGGCTTGAAGTCAGAAAGAACTGAGTTCACATCTGGCCTCACACACTTATTAACTGTGTGACCCTGGGCAAGTCATTTAACCCTCAATTTCCTCATCTGCAAAATGAGCTGGAGAAGGAATGGCAAATGACTCCAGTATCTTTGCCAAGAAAACCCCAAATGGGATCACCAAGAGTCAAACACAACTGAACAACAACAATTTTCTGATAGAAAGTTCTTTATGCCAATAAAATCACAGATTGGGTCAAAAGAAAAATAAAATAACCACAATTCCTGTTCTCAAGGAGCTTACATTCTCCCAGGGGATACAATTTATAGACCAAGAGCTAAATACAAAGTATATCCAATAATTTCAAGAGGGAAAGTAAGTGTAGTGGGGCAAACCCAGAAAGAGCTCGTGTAAGAGGTGGACCCTGAGCTGTGCATTGAAGGAAGGTTGAGATTCTACTATGAAATGACTTGGATTCAGAACCAATGGATCCCAAAGCCCTGCTCTCCCAGGCAGATCCATTGCCCTTTCAACTCCATGAAAACACATTCCAAAAAAAGGGTATTTAGAGGAGAGTGAGGAAAACAGCATTTGTAGCAGCCTGTTAAAAGGTATAATAATGGTCAAAATTTCCTTTGGTGCTCCACAGATTCACTACTTATGGTGATTCCTAGCAACACACATGGGAGTTATCATTAAACACCACGGTGCTGAAACTGCTGGCTCAAAGGTCACCTCTGACCCCTTAATCAACAAAAGCAATGGCCTTTTCTAAGGCCTCATGTTCTTTGACCTCCCTGCAGTATTTCATAGTGCTGACAACCCCTCCTTCCCTTCAAAACTCTCTCCTCCTGTCCCTTGATGTTGTATTCTCCTGGGTTTCCTCCTACCTGTCTTTATCTGCCTTCTGTGCCTCTTCTTCCTCCTGTACTCCAGATGTTAGCTTACCACCAGCTTTCTGTTCTTAGTTCTCTTTCCTTCTCTCCCTACATTGTCTCTTAAGTCAGCTAGCAAGTACTTGCCGAAGGTTTGCTGAAATGATCTTACTCCTCAGCACAAGCCCTATTCCAATGGCGATCCCAGCATGAAGGTAACCTTGACTTCCCAAAGGCAGTGCCCCTAGGTGCAGAAAAAAGCCTTTGACAACATAGTGTCCATTCCTATTAAAAACACTAGAGAATGTAGGAAAAAATGGAGTTTAAAATGATGAGTAATATTTATCCAAAGGCTATGCCAGCAAGGAAAAAGTGTTGGCTTATCTAATGAAACTGGAAAAGTTTCAGGTACTAGTCCACCAAGTAAAACTGTCTGTCATGCAAGGACTAGTCTTGCCATTTCACCTCTCCAGAACCTCAGTTTTCTCATCTGTAAAATGAGCTAGTTTGTTAGTTGAGTCATTTTTCAGGAGTGTCTGACTCTGTGACCCCTTTGGGGGGGGAGTGATTTCTTGGCAACAATACTGGAATGATTTGCCATTTCCTTTGCCAGCTCATTTTGCCAGTTGAGGAAACTGAGGCAAAGAAGGTTAAGTAACTTGGCCAGAGTCACACAGCTAGGAAGTGTCTGAGGCTGAATTTGAACTCAGGTCTTCCTGACTCCAGGACCTGCACTCTATCCACTGGTTTAGCTGAGTGAAATCAAGATGATCAATATCATAAAGATGGGCAATCAGGGAATGAATTCTCCTGACTCCAGGAGCCCCTGAAGACTATCTACTAGGGCCTGGAGTGTGAGAGTAGCTTTCAGTTGTTTGAGCTTTCCCATCAAACATGCTATAAATCTCATATCACTGCTACCAATAGGTTGTTGTGTATTTTGTCAGGAAACAAACATTGAAATGGACATTTCTTTTATAATCCTTTTAAAATAATTTTTACAATTAATCTTTTATAATTTCTTTTTCATGTACCTCAGTTTGAAAATACATGAAAGGCAATATAGCTTACTCAAGAGTCAGGAAGCCTTGAGATCTGACACCTCCTGGCTATGTGACCCTGGGCAAGTCCCTTTACTTCTCAGTGCCCCCAGGCAAATCTATAAGTGTGTAAGTTGAAAGGCAAGTGCCAGCCAGTTTTAGTGTAGATGAGTTGCAGAGAAGGCACCATTTTGCAATGGTAAAAGGAAATTCCTCATGGAGAAGTCCTCAAACCAACAGGTGGCACAAGTTTTCCAGTGATCTTATTTCTCATTGTCCTTTGAGTAAATAACATCTTGGCATTTCATAGAAGGAACCATGGAGGAACATAGAAGGAATAACAGAAAGAACCTCAAAGGAAGAGTCAGGATATCTGCATTCAAATCCCAGACTTGCTATTCACTATCTTGGGTGTTTCATTGGACCTCAGTTTCCTTATCTGTAAAATCAGGAGGCTGTGCTAGTTGATGTCCAAGGTTGCTTCCCAGCCCTAAATCAGGCCCCTTTCAAATGGGGTCTGAGTCATCTTTGTTCAAAGCAAACTGTATTAATCTCAAGGATAATAAATAGCTCCATGATAGTAAGGGGAAATAGACCACAGAATAGACACATAAAGTCATTTGCCCAAATGAAAGAGAAGCCCGTGGAATGCTGACTCAGCTGACCCAGAGAGGCAGGACCTTCTCAAAGTCATCAAAATGGTAAGCTTTTCGTTATGCAAACTATATCTCCTTTCTCTTCATCTCCGCGCCCCCCCCCAATCCAAAAGGAAAATTTCGCCCATGTTGCATTCACATATATCACAGAACTGCTTCCCGTTGACTGAGAAGAGCCCAAACCTATTTTGGAAAAACTATGCCTTGTAGATAGTGTTTTAATGCAAATGTGTCCCAAAATGGGACGTGGGATTTCACTCATCCTAGGTCAGGGCTGTGATATATCTGTCAGCCTTTAGGCTCCAATTACCAGCCTGAGGGAAGGTTCTGGCAGGCCTTGTCCATCAATCTGTGTCATCAATCTTCCTTCTGTCCCCTTGAAAGAACAAATAAAGCACTGTAAGCTTTCCGGCTGCCCAGTTCCCCAACCAGTGCCTCAGCTCAGGTCCAGCCTGTATACCAATTAACCCTTAGACATCCCAGGCTGTTTCTGGCCAGGGTAGGAGGGGTCATCAAAATTTCCTTTTCCCTCTCTTTGACCTTTTGGCCTAGACAAGCTATGCTAAATAAAAGGGGTAGCAATCATTATGATAATAATAGAGAACACATCTATTAATAGATATTAATAATAATAATGAGATAATATTGATATGGTGGTTTGGGATCTGCAAAGAGCTTTACATATGTAATTAGATTTCATCCTCTGAAGTGTTTCTAATATCTTTATTTTACAGATGAGGAGACTGTGGCTAGAAGAGGCTAAGTGATTTACTCAGGGTCACACAGCTAGTGAGTATCTTGAGGCAGTATTTGAAGCCAAGTCTTTCTGAGGCAGTAAGGTAGAGAGCCAGCCTCAAAGTCAGGAGGACTTGGGTTCCATACACATCCTTGATTCATATTGACTGGGTGACCCTGGCAAAGTGACTTAACCTCTCAAGTCCCCAGGGAATTCTTTAAGATTGACTACACATTCCAGAGAAGGGGTCCAACCTGGTAGAGGGTGTTTTCTCATACTAGAATTCCCTAGGTCTCTGAAGTTAGAGGTCCAATCCTCTATCCCTTCCTAACTCAATTTCAGCCTTTTATCCACTATACTATTAACAGAACCTCCTATTTCCCAGTTCTGGTGAATCACTTTCCCCTATCTACTCCAAATACCTAGAAACCTGAACTCAGAGTGATAAAACAGTGGAGAGCTTACAACAATTTCGTTAACCTTGAGGCTCTCCTCTGAGGAAGAGAAAGTATATGCCTTATTTACTTTGTTTTGCTGAAGAGCCCAGAGAGAGGTGAGCTTTCTGGCCTGGTATCTCACAGCAAAGCCAAGAATAACAAAAACAGGTTTTTTTACTTACACTTCATTTTTCCATTTTAGTCAAGTCAGGTCAATAAAGCAACACACAGAAGAAAAATAAATAAAATAAATTCAAGTCCTCAACACTCCCTATCTCCACTCCCTACCCCCAAACTCAACATTGGAACACAATCCATGGACCTGAGTTTTCCCCACTTCCAGCTGGAGTGGGGATAGGAGGAAGAAACTGGGTGATGAGAAGCAGGAAAAGCTGGGAAGAAGGCAGAGAAGCATCTTGAAATGGCTCCACTCTTTCCATAGAGGGTAATGGTAGACAGCAACCTGATACAGTAAGTAGTCAAAGCATTGACCCTCAAATCGGAAGATCTGAGTTCAGATTCCACCTCTGCAATTTACCACCTAAGTTAGAACAGTGCTAGGCCTGGAGTCAGGAAGGCCTGAGCTCAAACCTGACCTCAGACACTTCCTAGCTGCATGAGACTGGCCAAGTCACTTAATCTGCCTCAGTTTCCTCCTCTGTAAAGTGGAGATGATAGTAGCACTTGGTTTCCAGGGTTGTTGTGGGGATCAAATAAGATGGTAATAATTGTAAAGTACTGTATCATCAAGGCAATATTCACAGCACCAACCCTGACTATGAATATGCTGGTATAGTTCTGAATCATAAAATATAATAGACTCTCCTACTTAGGTGCAGGGAAGACCTTCAAATTACCATTACCATTACAAGTGCTTAGCATCGTACCTGGCTTAGGGGTGGGGAACCTGCAGCTTCTAGGAACTCAAGTGCAGCCATTTGACTGATGCACTCAAGGACCTAAAGAGCCACATGTGACCTCGAGGTGGCAGCTTCCTCACCCCTGATCCTGGCTCACTTGTTGTCGTTGAGTCATTTCTTTTGTGTCCAACTTTTCATGATCTCATTCCCTTTGGAGTTTTTTGGCAAAGATACTGGACTGGTTTTCCATTTCCTTCTCCAGTATATTTTACAGAGAAGCTGAGGCAAACAGGGAGAAGTGACTTACCCAGGGTCACACAGCTAGGAACTGAGGCTGGATTTGAATTCATGAAGATGAGTCTTCCTGGTTCCAAGCCCAGTGCTTAATCCCTGCCTAGCACATAGTAGGCACTACATAAATATTAGTTGTTGTTGCTGTTATCTTTGTGATCTTGGACAAGTTACAATCTTCCTGGGGCCTTGGTTTCCCAACCTGCCAAAAAGTGAGAAAAGATTCTACTTAAATGGCTTCTAAGACCCCCCTCTAGCACTAGGTTTATGATCCTGGCAAAAGAGCACAGCTAAAAGTTTAGTGAACTCTGCAGGCTAGAAAGTCAGAAAGGGCCTGGGGGCAGGGAGTCCTACCTTCTGCGTCTTGAAGAAGTCTGTAGGTCCTGGCTTTCAGGAACTTCTTGGCCCAGCCCAGGGAGAAAAAACACCGGAGAACTTGAGATCTTACCAGACCTGAGCCAGAGCTAAGTAATTAAGCCTTATCCAGCTAAGTAACTAATCTTCAGGGAGTGAATGCCTCCTGTAAGTTTAAAGCAAAGGGTATTGGATGTAAATGCAGCGTTTGGGAGAGCTTTGGAGGCTTCTAATTACAGAGTAAATATACCTTATTGAATTAGCAGAACTTTGAATCAGTATCTAGGAGACTACCAGTGCAAATCCTATTTTTTGTTCCTGAGAACTTCTTAGCTTCTGGGTGCCCATGTCTGGCAAAGGATGAAAGGATTCTGGGAACAAGGAGGTTTACTCCAAGCACATGGGCATTTTCCTTAGTTACTGTTGTCCCTGGAGTGACATACTTGGAAAAGTCAATCTGTTTTTCAACAAAAGAATTTTAAAATTGGACCTTTCAGATACATTGTAGGACTTCTTCCTGTGGATATCAATTCCAAACTGATTTTTTAGCAAATTAGAGAATCCAGTCCAAAAGCATATTCCAGAGGAACAGTATGTTTAGATAATAAAGAGATAAAAATGACTTACAATTAGCAAAAAAAAAATACAAGGTCTGTACAAAGTATAAAATATTAGATGATATACAATATAGAATTTCCTACATTTTATACCTTTCCACATACTCAGAGCATTTTTACTGGCTGCCCCCCATGCCTAGAATGTTCTTCCTCCTTATCTCTGTCTCCTGGCTTCCCTGGCTTTCTTAAAGTCCCAGTTAAAATCCCACCTTCTACAAGAAGCCCTCCTCCTTAATGCTCCTTCCTTCCTTCTATGAATACTTCCAATTTATCCTGCATTGATCATGTCTGAACATAGTTGTTTGTATGTTTCTCCCCCTTTAGACTATTGAAGGCAGGGACTTTTGCTTTTTTTTTCTTTTTTTCTTTTTCTTTTTTCTCTTTGTATCCTAGGGCCTGGCACATAATCAGTACTTAAAAATACTTCTTGACTTGTCTTAACAACAAATAATTTCAAAAACTGGTTTAAAACTATTACAGAGTGAGTAAATTAAAATAAACAAAGTTGAATCACTAAGAAAATAATATTAACCTGTGTTTATAGCTAAAGGCTGAATGGGAGTTAGGAAATCTGAGCTCCCTTGCCTGGGCCATCCAGGGTAAGAAATGTATCTCCGTTATAACTCATTCTCTAGCCATCTGTAAAAAGATCCTAGCAAATTGTTCCTCTACTGCATGCAGTATGGGATTGTGGAATGAATGTGATTCTAAGAAGAAATGAAGGTGAGTCCTAGCTCTGGAATTTAACAGCTATGTGACCTCAAAAAACTCATGTAGTTTCTCTGTGCCTCAAATTTCTCACTTCAAAAGTGTGGATGATAATAAATTATTTTACCATCATCCTTCAAATTTATATTGCAACTTCTCCATGACAACCTTGTGAACTAGTTAGCACACAGATTATTATCCACATTTTCCAGGAAAAGAAACTGAGACTAAAAAGACAGGAAGTGATTTGTCCAAAATCACTTAGCTAGTATCAGAGCTGAGACTTAAGTCTCATAAATCCGAGCTAGTGTTTTGGGTGGTTTTTTTCCCCACTAATTATAACTCACATTTATATATAGTTTTAAGGTGCTTTTCTTACACCGGGTAGGGAACACCCTGTGCTACCTACACTTGTGGAGGTCATTCCCACTACCTGGAATGTACTCCCTCCTCATCTTTGACTTTCTAGAAGATTTTTGCTCAAGGCTAAGCTTAGATACCAGCTCCTCCATGACACTTTCCCCTGACACACCCCTGCTGAGAGTGTTCTTGTCTCCCTCAGATTTTCCTAGAATACTGTATTCATCTGGAGCTTTCCTTTGCCCTAATCACTCTTTATTTTGTGTTTTATTTGTGCGTTGGTGAGGCATAATATAAAGGTATATATGTGGTTGAGGTATTTGCTGAGATGGCAGAGACCCAAGACAAAGTCCACATTAAAGAGGGATTCTCAATGGATGGTGACATCCTCCAGATATTCCAGTTTGTAAATGACATTGTTCTGATTACATCAAGCCCCTGAATGTTGTTGTGGTTGTAGTTGTTGTGGTTGTTCTGTCATTTCAGTCCTGTTTGACTCTTCATGACCCCATTTGGGGTTTTCTCAGCAAACATAATGGAATGGTTTGCCATTTCCTTCTCCAGCTCATTTTACAGATAAGGAAACTAAGGCAAACAGGGTTAAGAGACCAGCCCAGGGTCACACAGCTATTATGTGCCTGGGGCCAAAAGAACCTCCTAAATTAGATTCATAATCATTCAAAGGAGCTTGCCCTATCCATTCATACAGAAAAGAACGTGCATTTCAATAGACAACCAGTAGAGTTCTGAAACAGTAGGTATATTTGGGTCAGACAAGACAGATGAATAGTGAGGTGGACTCAGAGTTGAACAAGAAGGGGAAAATGGATTGAATTGCTTTGGGGAAATTACAAAGCTCTTTTATAGAGTCCTCAAGCTTCCTAGGAAAGATGCAAAGACCCATCTCATCAATACTAACATTCTACTCCTATTGTTATCTACAGTGAGATATGGAACCCAACTGCCCCTGAAAAATTAAAGATGAGCATCTCCCAGAGGGCAATGGAGGTATGAGTAGGTATGGTAGGTATGAGGGGGATGCAACATATGACCAATGAGGAACTCCAAGTGAGTAAACAGCATAGCACACAGCTGTAGGATTGGAAAAGAGGGAATGCTAGTCACAAGGTAAGAGTGAAGGAGCAGTAGAGAGCCAGAATGCTAGACTGGCACCCTTTCAATGTGGAGGAAAGCAAGGAAGACCTCTCATTCATTGGATGGAACCCTTCTGATGGACAAGATCTAGGGAGGACGTAGATAAGAATCACACAGGGTGGATCTGCAAAGATGGGCGCTATCAATATGACTAGAAGAAACTTCCAAAGTGAGGTCATAGATCTATCTGTGTATTTGAGAGTGGATTATATTAACCTTTGTGGTGCTTCACATATTAACAAAGTGAATTTCAGAGTGGCCAAGTGATTTGTCCAAAGTCATTCAGGTAGTGAGTGGCAGAGTTGGAAGTGTCCCCAGCACCTGGCAGAGTGACTTATACTTAGTAAATGTTTGCTGAATTGTCATTATACTCATTTTACACATGAAGAAGGTAGGGCTTTGAGAAATAAAGTGGCTCAAGGCCACATAGTATTATTAACTTCAGAACTGAGACTTCTCTCTTCTACAACTCTCAACCTACAATCCCCACCTTTCCTCTTCCCTTAGAAGCAGACGGTTAGGCCAGAGATGAATTTGTCAAAAAGGAAGTCATTGGTTATTTATAAAAAGCTGGGAGTGGGGGAAGGGAGCTAAAAGAAATAGGTCTGGAACTCATGTTGATGCTGAAAAAAGAAGTTAATTATGTCTTTGCATAAACCTCCTCCTCTCCCCCCCGCAAAAAAAACACAATTATTACCACTGAGTTCAGTGCAACAACAATTTCTATTAAGTGTCCACTGTGTGCAAAGCCCTGTGCCATAGAATGCAGTTAAGTGATGATCAAGGGAAATCTACCTTGTGAATCTGACTCTCAGATTATGAATAAACTTCAGCCTCAGAGGGAATTATACACCCCTTGTTTTCTTGAATGATAGGGCTGTCTTACTGTGTAATCAGGGAAACTACAGCTCACTTAAAAGCCATTTTTTCTGCTGGAACAGGAGGGAGGTGGAGTTAGAGAAGGGGGCACAGCAGGGTGTCCCAAAATGAAAATGCCCTGCATCTTCTCAGGCCTTCACTCTACTCCTGCATGAGACCTAACCCTCAGTAACCCCTTCAGCACTGAACAGATCCCAAATTCAAAGCTAAAAAAAGGCTAGTGCTTTTGTCTAAGGTGAGCCTTTAATTCATTATAATGTCTCCCTCCTCCACCCCTCCAAAAATAGTAGTTATTTGGAAAAATGCACAAAAACTGGTTCTTCCACTTATAAACCAAAATCACTCTGGCTAAAGGTTGAGCATTAAGGGAATTTGCCCAGGTTGCTTCACAGGCTCTTTTTAATCATGGAAAACTCACACTGATAGAACTTTCTATCTACTCTCATCCAGCAAAGCATGGCTAGTCTTTGGTATACAAGACAAAGCATATAGTTTAGTTGGGTTTCAATGTGATACTGTCTAATTGACTGATATTTATTTATTGCTGTTATTGCTATTCAGTCATTCAATTGTGTCTGACTCTTAGTGACCCTGTGGATAATACTGTCCAGGAGGGTTTCTTGGCAAAGATACTTGAGTGGTTGGCCATTTTCTTTTCCAGTGGATCTAATGGACCCTTTTGTCAGGCAATCAGAAATTAAGGATCACACAACTAGGAAGTGTCTGAGGTTGAATTTGAACTCACATTTTCCTGACTCCAGGCCTGGTGCTCTATCCACTGAACCACTAGCTGCTTCTGACATTTGTTTATACTTATAATGAAAATTACAATTATTATAGAGGTGCCAGAAGCCTTGGTATCAAGTCTAGTTTTTTTGTAAATTAAAAATCTTAGCAAATGAAATAACCAAAAGAAAGAGGAATCAGACTTTGCAGAATGCAGACACCACAGAAAAATTGAATTGGAAGAGATTAAAAAGGATCTCAGAGTTCTGGGAAAATGGGAGCAGAATGCAGAAAAGTTAAAAAGGCTAAATAGGCTAGAAGGGGCAGAGCCAAGATGACAGCTTAGAAGCAGGAAAACTCAGTGAGCTCCCCCCATAACCACCTCAAATACCTATAAAATATGACTCTAAACAAATTTTAGAGCTGCAGAACCCACAAAATGACAGAAAGAAACAAATCTCCTGCTGAAGGCAGCCCAGAAGGGGGATAGAAAGGGTTCATTATAGCATTCTAAGAGCCAAACCCAGCCCCAGGTGAGCCCATGGTTTTAGCCCCAGGGCAGCCCCAACCAGCAGCTGCATCAGACTTTGGGAGAGTGGATCACCAGCAGCAGTGGTGGTTTCCAGAATTATCAACCCATAAATGCCAAAGACAAAGTGAGAAGTCACTGTGGAACTAGGGGGAATGGAGGTGTGGTCTAGCCTCTGCCCCCCAAGCAAGAAGTGGCAAAGGTGCCATGGCTGTGCAGCAGGAGCCATGTGGCTACTTCAGAGCTCCTGGCCTGCGGATGGTAGGGGGGCCAAGCAACCATTCAGAGGGTAATCACTCTTGCTTTAACCTGCCTGGATCTGGATCACATTCTTGGGTAGAGGTCCTGAGGTGTGTGACCAGTGAGCTGGAGCATGTGGGGGCTGTAGAGATGGTGTCCTCCTAATACCTCTGACAGCTGCAAAACCCCCAGCAATTTGGGACAAAACTCTCCCCTCTGGAAGCAGAGTTCTACTATGGCAAAAAGCTCAAAAGTCAAATAATAGAGTAGCAACATGAGAAAGCAAAGGAAGCAAAGCAAGCACAGCAATCTGACTTTGGATTCCTTTTGGGGGGACAAAAAGGATCAAAACATGGAACAGGAGGAAGACAATGAAGTCAGAACTCCTGCACCAAAAGCTTCCAAAAAAAAAAGATGAAGTGGTTACAGGCCATGGAGGAGCTCAAGAAGGATTTTGAAAACCAAATAAGAGAAGTGGAGGAAAAACTGGTAAGAAAAATGAGAATGATGCAAGAAAATCATAAAAAAGAGTCAACAACCTGACTGAAGAAAATAACACCTTGAAAAATATATTAATTCAAATGGCAAAAAAGGCCCAAAAAGCCAATGAGGAGAAGAATGCCTTTAAAAGCAAAATTTGCCAGATGGAAAAAGAATTTCAAAAGCTCACTGAACAGAATCATTCCTTCAGAATTAGACTGGAGCAAATGGAAGCTAATGACTTTATGAGAAATCAAGATACTAGTAAACAGATCCAAACAAATGAAAAAATAGAAGGCAATGTAAAATATCTCATTAGAAAAACTACTGACCCGGAAAATAGATCCAGGAGAGATAATTTAAAAATTATTGGACTACCTGAAAGCCATGATCAAAAAAAAGAATCTAGAAATCATCCTTCAAGAAATTCTCAAGGAAAATTTCCCTGATGTTTCAGAGCCAGAGGGCAAAATAGAACTTGAAAGAATTTACCAATCAGCTCTTGAAAAAGATCCCCCAAAGAAAACGTCTAGGAATATTATAGCCAGGTTCTGGGATTCCCAGATCAAGGAGAACATATTACAAGCAGCCAAGAAGAAACAATTTGAATATTATGGAAACACAATCAGTATAACACAGGATCTGGCAGCTTCTACATTGAGGAATATGATATTCTGGAGGTCAAAAGAGCTGGGATTAAAACCAAGTATCACCCAGCAAAACTGAGTATCATGTTTCAGGGGAAAATATGGTCATTCAATGAAATAGAGGACTTTCAAGCATTCTTGATGAAAAAAGCATAGTTGAATAGAAAATTTGACATTCAGATACAAGAAGCAAGAGAAACATGAGAAGGTAAACAGGGAAAAGAAATCATAAGGAACTTATCAAAAGTTGAACTATTTACATTCCTACATGGAAAAATGATAATTGCAACTTATGAAACTATTCTCAGTATGAAAACAGTTGAAGGGAATATAAATGTGTGTATATGAGGGTATATGGGTGTATGAATACATATGTGAGTGTATGTATATATGTGTACAGGTGTACATAGACAGAGGGCACAGGAACAGTTGAATAGGAAGGGATGATACTTAAAAGGTGAAATTAAGAGGTGAGAGAGAAATATAATGAGAGGAGATGGGGAGAGACAGAATGGGGCAAATTATCCCATATAAAAGAGGCAAGGGAAAACTGTTACAATGGAGGAGAAGAACAGGAAGGCAAAAGGGAATGGGTTAACCTTACTCTCATTGAATTTGGCTTAGGGATGGAGTGACATACAAACTAAATTGAGTATCTCACCCCACAGATAAGTAGGGGAAAAGAGGATGAGAGGGGGGATGATGGACAGGAGGGCAGGTTGGGCAGGAAGGGTAGTTGGAAGCACACAGTTTTGAAAAGGGACAGGGTAAAAGTAGAGAATAGAACAAGTGGGGGAGCAGGATAGGATGGAGGGAAATATAGTCAGTCTTTCACAATATACCCACTATGGAAATGTTTTGCGTAGCTACATGTACACTACATGTACATGTACTACATGTACAACCTATATTGAATTGCTTATCTTCACAGTAAGGGTGGGTGATGAGGGAGTAAGCGAAAGAATCTGGATGAGGGAGTAAGTGAAATAATCTGGAATTTAAAGTTTTAAAATCAAATGTTTAAAAAAATATTATGTTTTTACATGCAACTGGGAAATAAGATATACATGCATTGGGGTATAGATATCTATCTTAACCTACTGGAAAGTCAGAGGTGGGATGGGGAAAGATATAGGAGAGCAGATTGGGGGAGGGGTTATACAATGGGATCGCTGTTTTGGGGTGGTGAGTAGGGGAAAGATGGGGAGAAAATTTGTAATTCAAATCATGTGGAAATGAATGATGTGAACTAAAAATAAACAAAATTTAATTTTAAAAAAGGCTGAATAAATTATCATTTTATTATTTCATGGAACAAATTACATCTGAATATTACTTTAAAATACATCACAATGTGATGGAGATATTGAGTGACTGTTTTTTTAGTATTTAATTGCTCCTTTATCTAATTGCTGGTAATTAGTGTATACTTTATATCTGCTATTCATATCATATCTACTGTATATCTACCATACCTTATATATATATATATATCTTATACTTTTTTATCTATTCATTAAAATACTTATTTAACATTCATAGACCTGCTGTCATATCTTTACCAGCTCTATGTAAAATAGACTAATGATATGTGTGTTTGTGTGTTTGTGTGTGTATGTGTGTAAATATAATTCTTATTTTACAGCTGTAAAAACCAAGTCACTAGTCAGTTCAAGTAATGTTAGCAGAGCCAGAAATAGCACCCAGAAGTATCTGTATTTTAAAATGTGAAATTTAAATTCCTTATGAAAGGGTAGAGGTGGGGGATATGAAGAGAGGGGAAAGTCTACCAGACAAAAGGTCTCAATTCTTTCTTCTTCTCACCTGCCTCACCAACTGCCCAACCAGATTCATAGAACTCTACTGCTCTGCTCCCAGAAAATGGCTTTTTTCAGTCCTCCATTTAAGCAGGAGACCTCAGTCTAATGATCAGAGAATACTGACACCAGAAGGGCTACATATATAATCTCTATTTAGATACCAACCCTCTCATTTTATAGATGAGGCCCAAAGGTAATTTGTCCAAGGTTATACAGCCATTGAGTGGCAGAGTTGTCCCTGAAGTCCAGGGCTCATGTTATTTTCAATGCACAGAGTTGTTGCCAGCTTTGATGCCATCCCTGGGATCAGAGAGATGAAGTATTCCTTTTAGTCAGGCCATGCAGAAGGGTGCTGGAGCCAGCTCATATCCACTAGAGAAAGCTGGTTATTAAATTTTTAGTGTAGGCATTTATGCCTTGGAAATCAGCAAATGCTACAATCTTTTCAGGGCTTGATTTATTGTTTTCTTGACGATTTAGACTTAAGAAATCGATGGAGAAAATGCTTATAGTTAAGAGGAACCTTATAAGTGTCCAATTTTTTTTCCTCAGAGAGTCAGTTATTAACATTTACCAGAACATCATTAGGTCAAGGTGAAGGTCAGGAGTAGAATCCAGAAATTATTATAACCACAACAATAGCTAGCATTTATATAGCACATCAAGGTTAGCAATGTGCTTTACAAACATTATCTCATTTGGTTCTCACAACAGCCTTGGAAGGTAGGTGCTAATATTATCCCTATTTTACAGATTAGAAAACTGAAACTGAGAAGTAAACTGGCTTGCCCAGGGTCACATGGCTGCTGAGTGTCTGAGGTATGATTTGAACTCAGTTCTCCTTGACTGCAGGTCCAGTCTTCTCTCAACTGTGCTATCTACCTATCTCTTGTACATAGGAGGTACCACAGATCAGTAACGTTGGATAATAACAATAAATTAAAATTTTGGATACAATAAAATTTAAAAATAAATAAATAACATTTAAATAATGTCTTAAGGTTTCACAAAGTGCATTCCTCAGAATAGGTCAGAGAGATTCTAGAAGTATTATTTTCCCCTTTTTATAAATGGGGAAACTGAAACCCAATGACGTTTGCCCATAGTCCTATATCTAGAATTCTTCAGGGCTCAAAGCCCAGGTCTCTCCTGACTCCAATTCCAGCATTCTTTCTACTCTCTATTCAGGTACCTCTTGTGTGATTTGAGGGGTTCTAAGGAGGTCCCCTCCCCCCACCAATGGTACCTATTACCTTGAAAACACAGAGAAGTGTCCAAAGAGATGAGATGACAAGCTTGAAGGCCAGGGGACCACAGGGGACAGAGCAGAGTGCCTGGCACAGAGCAGGAACTTTTAATAAACTCTTGTTGATTGATTGATGGGTTGGTTGATTGAGCCAGTGTTACAGAGTATTCAGAGTAGATGGTGAGGGTAAGGGCTTCAGGTGATAACATGAGAGAGAAGAAAGGGGAATACCATTTAAATAAACTTCATAGAAACTTTACAACTTAGCAGACCTCTGATTCTATGTAAAGAGCAAAAGATAGAAAAATTGGTGTCAAAATGCTTAGGAATTGGAGCAGGGATGGTATTGCCAACAAGGGTACCTTGAAAACTTATTTGGAGACCATATTATTGTGGTACTAGAGGTACCAATTGGTACTAGAGGTACCAATAATTTAAAGCAAGGTTTGGTTTTATTCCTGTTAATGTGCTTCAAGGATCTATGATTTCATCAGTGTGGGTATACCAACCACAAAATCAGGTTACACCTGCTCTACAACTTTCAGAGTGAACATGGATGAAAAATTCATCATCAGTTAAGTCAGCTGGGGGAGGTAGGTAGGTGGCTCAGTAGATAGAATGCTAGGACTGGAATCAGGAAGACCTGAGTTCAAATCCAGCCTCAGACACTTGCAGGACATGTGACCCTGGACAAGTCCCTTAACCTCTCTTCACCATCCAGGTAGCTAGGTAGCTCAGTAGAGCACCAGGCCTGGAATCAGGAAGATCTGAGTTTAATTCTGGCCTCAGACACTCAGTATCTGTGGGACCCTGGGCAACTCACTTCACTCTGTTTGCCTCATTCATCAAATGAGTTGGAGAAGAAAAGGGCAAACCACTAGAACATCTTTGCCAAGAAAACCTCAAATGGGACCTCAAGAAGAGTCAGACACGACAGAAAAACAAAGATCAGCTGCAACCGAGTGAAGAGCATCCTCAACTTATCCTGACAGACCCTCCAGCAACAGGCATACTGTTCATCACCTGTACTAATCTGACAACCTTTCCTCCATCCTCATTCTTGTTGAGCTCTCCGGATCATTTGATCTTATTAACTGCCTGCTTTACTTAGCTAGCATCTCTTAGCTAACATTTCTATAACCCTTTAAGGTTTACAAGGTATTTTGCATATATTAGCTCACTTGATCCTCACAGCAACCCTGTGAGGTAGACACCATTAACATTCTCATTTTACTGACGAGGAAACTGAGGCACAGAGACCTGGCTAGGGTCACACAGCTAGGGAGTGTGTAAGGCAGGTTTCAAACTCACTTCTTCCATTACACCACCTAGATGTCTCATAGAGAGCCTTTCTTGCCTGGATTTTCCTAATGCTGCTCATTCTAGGTTCTCCGGCTCTTCTAGGCTCTCTGGTTGTTCCTTCTCACTCCCTTTGCTGAACTATCATCTCTGTCCCACTCCCTTTTGTGGGTGTGGTCTCTCTCGGGCCTTCTTTTCTTCTCTATATTCTTAGTGATCTCATCAGCTTCCCCCAGTTCATGGACCACCTCTAGTCTCTAGATTTAAGCATCCAGTCTGAGTCTCTCTCCTGAGTTCCTGTCTCACCTCACCAACTGCCATCATAGACCTTCAGTTAGAAGGCTCATAGGCATCTCCAGCTCACCATGTCCAAAACAAAACTGCTTTTCTTCTCCCCAAAGCCATCCCTTTTCCTAACTTCCCTATTTTTGTTGAGGGCATTTCTGAATCCTTCAGTCACCCAGGTGGGTGATGTGAACCTCATCCTCAGCTGGTCACTGTCTGGCACCCCTCACATCCTATCAGTTGCCAAGTCTTGCTGATTCTACCTCCATAATATATCTCCCACCCATCCCCTTCTCTCCACTCATACACTCACCCCTCTAGTTCAGTCCTTCATTGTGTCTTCTTGGACTGTCATAATGCTCTGTTAATTGGTCTTCCTTCCTCCACATAACTACTAAATTAATATTTCTGAAGCACTGGTCTGTCCATGTTATTCCATCACTCAAGAAGCTAAAAAGCCCCCTCTTGTCTATGGGACAAAACAAAAACTCCTGTGTTTGGCTTTTAATGTTTTCCTCTGCAGTCTGATGCCATCTTACCTTGTTGGATTATTTGCTCCACTTTGTACACTCTATGATCCAGCTAAACCGACCTGCTTTTTTTTCATTGCATCAGACACTCCGTTTCCAACCTCCACAAATTTATTTACATATGCTTCCCCTGCACCCCTCACCCTCATGCCTGGAATTCACTCTCTCCTCCCCTCTACCTCATATCCCTAGATTCCTTAAAAATTAACCCTGATCACTATCCATTCCTACCCTGATCACTGTCCCAACCCCTCCATCAAGTTGCTTGCACCCACAGGATATTATTTTGAATATACTTTGTGTTTAATTTTGTACACTCATTTTGTTTCCTCCTAATACAGTGTCTGCTCCTTGTTTCATTTTTGTCTTACAAGGTCTTTCACAATGCCTGTAAATTGAATTGAGTTGATTTGTCCTATATTCAAAGCCTTCTGGCTTGGAAGGATCTAGGGGAAATCAGGCTCCTCTCACCTCACTTTCAAGAACCCCCTTAGGAACATCTCCAAACTATAACAAAATCAGCAGAATGAATGACAACTCAGAGTCCAATTCATTCTGAATTAGTGGTATGTGCTAGTGTACATTGTCCAGTGGCTAGGGGCAGCCACCTCTTAGAACACTGTTTGGCCATCTCAGCCACAGGAAGACCAATGTCAGTTAGCTCCCAAGGGAGTACTGCTGAAATACTCCCTAGTAACAACTCACTCACCCAAAGGGAACAGAGTGCTGAGAGAGGAAGGATAGATCAGAGCTGTCAAAGGGGAAGCCCAACCCTTCTACATGCAGGCTATAATCAGACCAAAATGTATTTGGGAAGTACTTGACAAAGTAAATAAAAATATAATAAAACATAGATAACATTACATTTTAAAACAAAATCAGCATTCTGTCCTTGGGGATCCTTATGCACAGATTTATGGCCCTGTTTTTATCCAAGTTTGACATCACTGGTTTAGATCATTTCAAATCCTTGTTTTGCAATATTAAAATCTGGATATTTCAATTACTCATCTGGTCACTCAAATACTTTTCTTTAGCTGAAGAATAGGAGTAATTTCATAGATGGAAAAAAGCTAAATTAGGAATGTGTATTTCAATCCTTTAATATCACAGAGAGCAAAAAGTAAATAATTTCATATCATAGAGTACATTTTTATAAATTTTTAAAGTTCCCGTTTCTGAAAAGTAAAGGTCAGGAGACAGTATGAACACTTGTTCTGGAATACTCTGAATTTAGAAGACCTGAGTTCAAATCTCAAAGTTTAACCTTCGTGCACCTCAGTTTCCTCACCTATAAAAGGACATGTTTGGACTAGATCAAGGACTCTAAACAATTTTATACATCATGGACTCTTTTGACAACCTGGTGAGACTTAGGAATCCCTTCTCAGAATACTTTTAAATGCATAAAATACAATATGTAGGATTAGGAAGGAAATAATAGACTTGAAATAGTTATCAAAATAATTTTTAAACAAATTTATGGAGTCCAGGTTAAGAACCTCTGGATTAGCTTATCTCTAAGGCCCTCTTCCAGCTCTAAGTCTCTGATCCTATAACCATCTGTGATCCTATATTTCACATTCAAATTCATCCTCTATTTAGGTCAACATAATAAAAGAAAAATTGTATTTTTTTCAAATTTGTATCCTTTGCTTTATATTCAAACCAATACTGTAGGACTGGGGGAGGCTGTTTGTTGCCTGTAGCAAAGACATAGTTGCCAGTGCCAGGAAATAAGGAATTATGGGGGCTTGAGATATGAGAATGCACATTGAATCAAATCAACAAAATGTATTAAGCACCTACTATGTTCTGTGAGAAAATTTTATTACATTGTGGAAATTGGGAGAAGACCTTATTGCACTGTTTGAACCTAGTCCTGTGTGACTAGAAAACTGGACCACCCCTCACCTCTCCCTGCTGTTTTTAACTAAGGACCTAGGCTACCGGGACTTGTCAGCTGGTCAGATCCAAAGAATGATGCAAAGAGTTTTCTTACAACTGTCTGTCTCAAGCAACCCATATTTCTTATCTAAAAACTGGCCCCGTGTTGATCAGTTATTGTTTCCATGTTGCTCTGATTGTTTACAGACACCTGGGGGAAGTGGGACACCTCTTCTCTGAATTCAGGGAATTGCACCTGTTCACTCTCCTCCTCCCAATTTGGAAAATCCCTTATCTTTCATCCAATTAGAAATCAGATGACTTAATGTTGTGTTGTTTCCTTTTAATTGATTAGCTTTATTTGATTAATTGTTTTTAATGTACAAAAGTCTGTGTCCCCCTGTATTGGAGGTCCAGGTCTAAGCTGAGGAGATCTGGTCCCAGTTTGTTGAGAAATTAGCATACATTGCTCAATAAATCATCATGCTCAGAAGATCAAACCTTTGTTTCTCCAGTCATTTCATCTCCCCCCATCACCACCATACTCCTCATAGCTGGCTAGTATTCAAACCTACCCTTAACATCTCATGCCCCTTTGGAGATCATGGGACTGGAACTAAATAAAGTGGCAGCCATCCTCCATAGAACTATTTTGCCATTGCTAATGGAAATGAGACAAAGATGAGGTTTTGACAACCTGTTTCCCACCTTATACTCCCAAATAATTGTACAACATTATCCAAATACAGTTGTAGAGACTGGGCTCTTTATTTCATCAGTATCTGTATTTCTGAGGCACGTGCCTCATGTTTTACAAATGAGAAAGCTTTATGGTTAGCTCCACCAAGTCTGTTGCCCCACTGGTCTCCACAAGATGTGACAGCTAATTGGGTAACTGCCCAGATCATCTTATTTGTGTGACTTAGTTCTAGTTGAATCCTACGTTTATGGATTGGCCCAAACAAAAGGAAACCCTGGGATTTGGGGTAGAAATCTATTTCTATTGGCAATGACCCTAAGGGATTAAGAACTACAAGGTATCTCAGAAGCCATCTCAGCCCCCTCCTTTTATGAATTAGAAGAGATCCAAGGAGATTAAGTGACTTGTTCAAGGTCACACTGATAGAAAGCATTAAAGGTAGACTCTAACCCAGATCTTCTGTACTTTCCACCATACTATGCAGCTTCTTAGAAGCTGCCTAGACCTAGGAAATTAAGTAACTTGTCTTCGGTCACACAAGTGGTAAGCATCAGAGCTAAGATCTGAACCCAGATTCTCTGACTCCAAAACCAGTATTCTTTCCATTGTTCCATTAGTGGAGTCATTAAACCAGATACAGCAGGGAACCATCCCCTCCAAAGATTTCATGTCATTTCATGGCTGGTGCAGGGTGGTTCTGGAAAACTAGATCTAACCAAACCATTTGTCCTAATTAAAAGGGAGTCTAACTTCTAAGAATGTCCTGAAGTAACTGATCCAGTTTCCCATAATCCAGGAAGAATCCAATGTTTTTCTAGACCTCTTTCTATCCCATTCCTGAATGGGATGAGCCTCAGAAATCTACCTAGATTTCAGAAGTACTACCTGAGCCCATGAAATTTTGCAAGAACAAAATGAACTTTAAGAATGAAGTAAGGATGTATTCTTCTCCAAAAAAGACAATTACAAAACCAAAAACTACATAACTTTGATTATATGAAACTTAAAAGTTTCTACACAAATAAGATTAATGTTTTTAGATAAGAAAAACAGTTGAATAGAAAAAAATCTTAGTATCAAATTTCTCTCACAAGGGTATATAAAGAACACACAAATACATATCACATACACATATAAATATATTAAGAACAAACTATTCTCAAAAAATTACAAACTACTAGGGTGGCTAGGTGGCACAGTGAAAAGAGCACCAGCCCTGTAGTCAGGAGGACTTGAGTTCAAATCCAGTCTCAGACACTTAACACTTACTGGCCTTGGGACCTTGTGCAAGTCACTTAATCCCAATTGCCCTGCCTTCCCCCCCCTCCAAAAAAAAATAATTATAAACTATTAACAACCATGAAAGAATGTTCTGAATCACTAATAATAAGAGAAAGGCGAATCAAAACAATTCTGATGTTTCACTTCATCCCTAGTAAGTTGACAAAGAGGGCAAAAGATTAGCATAAACAATGTTGGAGGGCTTGTGGGAAGATAGACACATTGGCACATAGTTGGTGGAGTTGTGAATCAATATAACCAGTTTGGAAAGTAATTTGGGATTATGCAAATAAAGCAAAAACAATTTCTATATTCTTTTAACTTTAAGGTTCTGCTCTTAAACTGATACATCAAGGAGGTCATTGGTAAGAAAAGTCCCAAAGTATCAAAATATTTATAGCAGCACTTGATGTGATAACAGAGAATTAGAAAGAAAGTGGGTATTCATCTATTAGAAATAGTTAAGGAAATCATGGTATGTGCATGTAATGAAATATTATTGTGCTGTTAGGAATGAAATGACCACAAAGAAGGACAAAAAGATCATCCAACTGAACTGATTCAGAGTAAATCAAACAGAAACCAAAAAACCTGATATATAAGTGACTACAACAATGTAAAGAGGAAAAAAACCAGAGAGAGAGAGAGAGAGAGAGAGAGAGAGAGAGAGAGAGAAAAGCAAAAGGAGAGGGGAAGAAGAAAAGGGTGGAGATGAAACTGGGATAAACTGCAAATAGAAGCTAGTAGAAGCTAAACTAATATGTTAAAATTAGAATAAATATGTGGTACCCAACTTACTATGTGCTTGTCAATATATCCCAATACCATGGGATACTATATAACAGTAAAGTAAATCTTGTACTTTAAATAGCAGGCTTAGCTCAGGAACAAGTGGATATGACCAAAATGAATGATGATGATGATGATGATGATGATGATGATGATGATGATGATGATGATGATGATGATAGCAAGTGTAAATGTGTTATTTAATTGTAACACCTGTTCTTTGTGATAGGCACTATTATTTCCTCTTTTTTAAAGATGGGGAAACTGAGGTACACAGTGGTTAAGTGACTTGCCCAGCATCACACAGCTAGAAAATATCACTGCTAGAATTCAACCTCATATTCTCCTGACTTCAAGCCCAGTGGTCTTTAAACTTTGCCTTTCTGTCAAATTAAGTACAATGCTGTAAAAAGAAGCTAAATCATAATGGAGACTGTATAGGGTAAAGTAAAGAGCACTGGACCGAGAACCAGCAGGACCTGGGTTAAAATTCCAGTTTTCACATTGGGCCTTTTGACTTTGGGCAAATCACTGATGTTCTCTGGGTCCCTGTTTCCACACTTACAGAAAGAGCAAGTCGGACCAGATGATGTCTCTGGTTCCTTGCAGTCACAACCTTACACTTTTCTTCTTTATAGAGAACATTCTTCTGTTTTATATTCATCCCATCTATGGAAGAAAAAAAAAGAACCTTGACTAGGATTACATTTTCTCCTTCCTTGGCATTCCCTCAGCCAAGAGACCAGGGCCATTTGCATCTTGTATCCTCTCACTGAAAAGTGTTGTTTTTTTCCTGACCTTCTTCCAGGCACTGATCTGGATCTATGCAACATTTCACCTTCAACCTAAAAATCTTTTTTTTTCACCTCCTTTTCCATCCTTTTCTTACAACCAACTGACATGTTGTACCTACTTCAAGCCTGTCTCCCTTTGAGCTATTTCCTCTAGCCTACTTTCAGTATTTCTAGTTTCATGCCCCCATTCTGGTTTCTACTTCCTTCTCACTGTCTTTGAGGCCAAAGTCTCACTCTTTTTTTAATTCAATGCCGGTTATTTCTCTAGAAATTTTTATTATGTAATTAAATTTTATTCTATGTCATAGCTGTATTCTTTCCCCCACCTCCCCCTCATTGAGAAAGAAAGAAAAAAAATCAATTCTTTCAATTTTAAATGTCCCATTGCTGTCTCTTTCTCCCTTGTGGATCTCTTATTCCCTAAAGTATACTTATAGGGAAAAACATACCACCAACTCAATATATTCTTTTTTTTGTGGATTGTGCAATCTCTGATTTTTCTGCCTCTTATTTCTTATCACTGAAGTTAACTTGATCTGGTGCCTACAATCTTTCCAACCCCTTCTCCAGTCTCTTTCTGATGTTCCTTCCGTTGGCCCCATATACTCACGTACAACACTTATTTGGGGATTTTTTTTTCCTGGCACAGCACAGTGGCGATAATTTTTTCACCTTTTCAGAAGTCTTTCTCTCCCTAAACCCTTACTAAAATATCAGTAGAGCAGGGAATAGGGGAAGGGCAGGGTATTTTAAAATAATTTTGCATTTAAGGATCTATTATTTCACTGATGTGAACATTGTCTCTATTGACAAAAATCACCATTCCTCTTGTCTTAGATTCTTCTTTCAGCAATATAAACATCATCTAACTAGCATGGAATTGTTTTACATGATTGCGCATATATAACCTAGATCAAATTGCTTACCATTTTAGGGAGGGAGGAGGGAAGGAGAAAATTTCAAACAAAAAAATTTAATGACATATTATTTAAAACAAAAAATCACTTTTAATCATCAAAATACTTTATAATCTAGTTTATGACCTCATCATTCAACTGATCCAAAGTTACCATCTCTTAGTTCAATGGCCTTTTCTCAATCCTTCTTAACCTCTTGGCAGTCCTTAACACTGGTGATCTCCTATTGGGCACTCTCTTCTCTTTGTGATGCTACTCCCTCTGTGTGTGTGTCTCTGTGTGTGTGCGTTTCTCTCTCTCTCTCTCTCTCTCTCTCTCTCTCTCTCTCTGACTCTCTCTGTCTCTCTGTCTCTCTTAGTGCTCCCACCTATCTTACCTTTCCTTTTCAATCTCCTTTTCTAGATCTTCATCCATATCATACACACTAACTGTACATATACCTCCAGGGCTTTCACTTGGGTCCTCTTCTCTTTCCCCTCTGTGTTCTCATCACCTCCTGTGGGTTCAATTATAATCTCTATGCCGATGAATCTACATCTCTATATCTAGCCCTAGTCTCTCTCCAGAGTCCTGTGTTATCTTTTGGATATGTCAAAGTAGAAATCTCATAGACATCTGAAATTCAACAGTTCTGTCTAAAATGGAACACATTATTCCCAATTTCCCTGTTAGCACTTCCACTCATTCAGATGTACAATTCCAATGTCAACTTCTAATTGATTAGAGTTTACTCCTCACAGATCTAATCTGCTGCCAAGTCTTATTTCTACCTTCACAACATCCCCTTGCAATAACCTGGTTGGGTTCACAACCTCAATCCTCTCCCCATTGCAATCCATATACCATTCAGTGGCCAAAGTAATTTTCCAAATGTCACTATCCTACTCAATAAACTTCATTGGCTCCCTTTATTAACTTCAGGATCAAATATAAAATTGTCTGTCTTTTAAGGTCCTTTACTTGGTCCCTTCCTAACTTTCCAGACTTCTTACTCATTACTCCCCTCCAAGCATAGTCTATATTCTAGCTACAATGACCTACTTGCTCTTCCTCAAACATGACTCTATCTACTACTGTCTCTGTACATTTTCACTACTACTCACGCTGAGGCTTCTGTACCTTTATTCTGGCCGTCCCACATGCCTGGAATGATCTTCCTTCTCACCTCCCCCTCTTACTGGCTTTCTTCAAGACTTAGATCACTTCCCATCTACTCCAGGAGGCCTTTCCGGTCCCCCCAGTTGCTAGTGCCTTTCCTCTCTGATATTGCTTCAATTTACTGTGCCAGGAGCTGGAGCTGCCTCTGAAAACTACAAAATGGCGTGTCTCCTCAGCGGCTTCTAGCCCCCAGGGGAGGAAGCCAATGCGTTCCCCAAATATTGGTCCCAAAGTCCGTAGGGCACTAACCTCTCACTTTGTCCTAGGCATGTCTATGTTGATAATTCTGGAATCGCCACAGCTGCTGGTGTTCTGTGCCTAGATACTTACATGTTATCTGTCTAATTAGAATGTGAACTCCTTGAGGGTAGGAACTGTCTTTGCCTTTTTTATCCCCAACACTCAACACAATGCAGCATAGACACAATAAATGCTTCTTGATTGGACTGACTGACTTTCAGAGACACTAAGGAAAAAAACTCTTTTTCTCTTTTGACCATATTGTTTAAGATTCTTCCAGCTTTACCTTGGACAGCCATCATGGGGGAGGGAATTTCTCTCCCCTCCCCCAATGAACAGCAACAGCAACTAAGAGCACTTGGGAGTGAGAACTCAAGCATATCTGGGCAAGATTGAGATTGACCTCAAGTCTTTGGCTGCTTCGGCTTCGTTGTGTTTATTTCCTAAGCACAGGTGACCAGATATTTTGAAAGGTGGAATTTTCCATCCTTGGTTACTATCTTCTTAGTCTGAAAATGACAATACAAGTCATTCCCCAATCAATAAAAGGTTAGAGAATACGAACAAGCAGTTTTCCAATGAAGAAAATGCCTCATTTGTTGAATTACTATCAGATGGGTTTCCCACCTTCAGGGGTTTCCTGAAGTGACACCATTCTTCAAAAGAACCAACCCATCACTCATTTGACATGAGTTTTACTAAAGCTCCATAATAGAGATTTTCCCAAAAACATCAGCAGGACAGAATGGAACAAACTTTCAGGGAAAAAACTGACTCCTCCCATTAGAAGGGGTAGGGTCAAGCCACCCCCAGGATGACCTGGGTGTCTCTGAGTAATTACAACTAATAATATCTAATTACAATTATATTTATTATATTATATATGATATATAATATAATATAATTATATTTAATTACAAATAATAATATTTAATTATATTTATTATATTATGTATAATATAATATACTTATATATAATTTAATTATATTTAATTACAACTAATAATATCTAATTACAATTATATTTATTATATATAATTATATTTAATTACAACTAATAATAATTAGTTAGCACTTATATAGCACTACAAGATTTGTACTATGTTTTACGTGTTTGTTTGTTTATTATTTGATCCTCACAACAGGTCTGAGAGGTAGGTGCTATTATTATCCTCATTTTACAGGCGAGGAAACTGAAGCAGTCAGAGGTTAAGTGACTTGCCCAGGGTAACACAGTTAGTATGTGTCAGATGTAGGATTTGAACTCAGATCTGTTTTTGCCCTTGGACTCCAGAGTCCAAGCCCAACACATTCTATCCTCTGAGTCACCTATCTGCCTTCGAGTACAGAGCCAGAGCTCCCTTCCGGGGAGGGGACCCTTTAAGGAATGGGTAGTGCTTGAAATAGCATATGGTTTTACTGGTGGGGCCACTCTTCTGCAGTTAACATGGAAAATGAATAAATTAAAAGGGCATTGCAATTGCTCAGTGCCTTCATCTGCATAAGAATACTGGCCTAATCCCAATTCACCTCCATGGAACGGCTTTCCTGGCCAAGAAATGATTTGGCACCGAGAAGCTAATCCTTACCATGACTCATTCTTGCTCTCAGGAAAGTCAAAAGTCCAAGAGAATAAATGCTAGAATGTTCAGAACATTTGATCTTGAAGAGTGAATGACAATCATCCCCATCATCCCTTTGGAAGTGACCATCCAAGATCACAAGCACACCCCTCTGAGGAATTCTGGGAGTAATAAACAAAGATAAATAATGAACTGTGTTTTCTGGTTTCTAAGGCTGTCTACTGGGGGCAGAGCCTCTAGGATCGAAGATTTGCAAGCAGTCCTTTCTCTGAAAGCCTAATGGTAGGGGGTTCTCAAACACTAGCCTAGCCTTAAAATAGAAGTGCCTGGCTGGCACCAGCCACAGCACAGAAATGCTTAGGTTGGTTGGGAAAATCTCCGATCTGAAAGAATCACACCCTCAGTCTTTGCCCACATGGGCTGAAATATGTGACTAACCTGGGCAAATGCTGCATCAAGAATTACCACTGGCATGGAGCCCAGGGCTAAGTGCCAGCCCAGGATGTACTCAGTGCTCCCAATCATCATCAAAGATCCAGATAAAACAGGTCAAAAATGTCTTTTTTCCAGGTTGCCGAAACCTCAAAGCATGAACAGGACTTAGAGAGTTCTTATTACCTTTCCTTTTTTTTTTTTTTTTACCCCAGTCCAATTAAGTAGGGGCTTCAGCTGGACAGACTGAAGGGACAAGCTATTTTGTTGCTGTTGCTGTTGCTGTTGCTGTTGTTGTGTTAGAGTTCTGGGCCAGGAGTTAACAAGACTCCTCCTCCTAAGTTCAAGTCTGGCCTCAGACACTTACTGGCTGTGTGACCCTGCACCCTGTTTGCCTCAGTTTCCTCATCTGTAAAATCAGCTGGAGAAGGAAATAGCAAACACCTCTGGTATCTTTGCCAAGAAAACCCCAAATGGGGTCATGAAGAACTGGACAGAACTGAACAATAATAACTACTTACCAAGATACTCTGTTGGTGAATTGACTTTGGATGCCTGATCATCTGGAAGCAATTATAACTGTATAAGTGAGGCTGC
This sequence comes from Gymnobelideus leadbeateri, assembly GCA_011680675.1. Taxonomy (NCBI): domain Eukaryota; kingdom Metazoa; phylum Chordata; class Mammalia; order Diprotodontia; family Petauridae; genus Gymnobelideus; species Gymnobelideus leadbeateri. The sequence goes on from WOXC01007983.1 coordinate 95,014, forward strand.
ATTATATTGTAAGTGCCAGGCTAAAGGTAAGAAGGTCTGGTTAGAGTCTCAGTGCTGCCATTAATGCATTAGCTTGGATAACTCAGAGCCTCAGTTTCCTCATCTATAAAATGTGGATATGGGTGGCTAGATGGCGCAGTGAATAGAGCACTGGCCCTGGAGTCAGGAGTCAGGAGAACCAGAGTTCAAGTCCAGCCTCAGACACTTAACACTTACTAGCCGTGTGACCTTGGGCAAGTCACTTAACCCCAATTGCCCTGCTCCCCCCTCCAAAAAGCAAAAAAAAAGAAAATCTAATGTGGATAGGTAGATCTGCCCTGATGACTTCTCACAGTAATTGTGAGGAACAAGGGAGATGATATATGTGAAATCTGTTAAGCACCATACAAACATGTCAGCATTTGTTAAACCTGTGGTTGAAACCTCCCTGTGACATTTACTAGCAGTGTGAATATAGGCAAGTTAATGGACCTCTCAGGGCCCTAGTTTTCCATCTATAAAAAGACTACTCAGGGGTGAGGAACCTGCAGTCTTGACTGAATCCCAACTTTGACTGAATTTGATCAAAGAGCTGCACTTGAGGACCTAGAGGGCCACATGTGGTCACAAGGCCTCAGGTTCCCCACCCCTGGACTAGATGATCTCTCTAAGGAAACTTCCAGCTCTAAATCCTGTGGTACTAAAAATAGCATAGCTGGAAAGCCTTAATTCAATGACATCCACACAGAGGAGAATGAGGTACAATGAGCCATTATTCACTGTACTTTCCACTAAGATAAGGGGCTATTTTGTGTTTGACTTTGTAACTCAGGGAAGGTTTTGCTTAACTCCACAAACAAAGCTTGTGAAGGAACTGCTTCCACCCCAGACCAGTTCTAGAATTTTAGCAAATGCTTTATGATATCTCCTTTACCAACTCTTACCTCCTTTTGACTCATAGGGTTAGTAAGAATCTGAATTTAAATTCAGCCTGCTTGCTGAAAGGTTTTCTCAGCTAAACTTGAAATCAAATAAGCAATAACACCTGTATCTGGGCTCCCGTTAATAAATCAATCAACAAATATTTATTGAGGGTCCACCATGCAGGAGACACTGTGCTACCCCGCCTAGAGACTGGAAGATTATAGGATCTTAGAGCTCAAAGGAAACCTAGAGGTCATATAGGTCCTCCCTTTCATTTTTATAGATGAGAAAACTGGCTGAAAGAGGTCGAAGGACTTGCTCAAGGGTCACACAGGTATAAATGGCAGCATGAATTATGAGTGGGCTAAGGTAGGATCCACCACTATAAAAACAACAGCTAACATACAGAGAGAGCTTTAAGTTCTACTGTGTGCTTTACTTATCTTATCTCATTTGATCCTATCCTGTACCAAGTACTTCCCGTTCCCATACTGGACTAGCCCCACCTCATTGCTAGGCAATCTAGAGACTTAGTCATAGGACCATAGGTTTAGAGTTAGAATGAAATTTAGAGGTGCTTTTGTCCAACCCCTTCATTTCAGAAGAGAAATGGAAAGTGCAGAGAGGTTAACCACCTCAAAAGTAAGTTGCAGAGCCCAGATATGAAACCTGGACCTTTGAATCCAAATCAAACACTCTTGCCACAGTACCATGCTGTCCTTGATCTCCTCCTCCTCCCAAAATGCCCATCTGCAGAGCCACTGTGCTGATCTCATTGTTGTATTCCTATGAAACCTGAACAGTCTACCACTGCCTTGGTAAAAACTGAACCACTTCCATTTGAATTGTCATAGGAAGATCCAGAAGATCACGTAACAAGATAAAGTACCAACACCCAGGTCCTTTCTTGAGGTAAACTGCCAAGCATTCATACTCTACTGTAGAGAGCACAACTCCAATGGACTGGCCATGTTGTTTGGATGCCAAATGTACATTTGCCTAAAAGACCATTTTATGGAGAACTCACACAAGGCAAGAGCTCAAAGGGAGGGCAGGAGAAGGAAAGCAAGGACATTCTCAAGGTCTCTCTGAAGAACTTTGGGATCAGTTGTGAAACATGGGAGACACTGGCACAGGATCATCCAGCAGAGTGTACCCCCATCAAAAAAGACACTGCTCTATGAGCAATGTAGAATTGTAGTCGCTCTAAAGAAATGGGAGATTCACAAATTTAGAGACATCTCCCTCCCAAATGTTCATATGAACTATTTGTGCCCAACCTATGGTAGAACCTTCCAAGCTTACATTGGTCTGATCTGCCACAGACAGACCCATTGTACATGGACCCCACATTGTGATGTTATTTTTGTCCTCTTCAAGCATGCAGTACAAATAACAACCATGATGGCTCCTACCTGGTCTTCTTATCTTCCACTGCTCACTCTATTTTGCTACTGAGGAGACTAAGAAGTCAGCTTTCTTGGTTCAGTTCACCTATGTTATAATGGTGAAGAGGCATTCACATCTACTGCATCCTCAGTTCTTTGTGTAGGTCATTTCTTAGAGGCAACATCAAAGTTTATCACTCATTTCTAGAGAAAGGAATTGACTACCATTCCCCGAAAGTCAGGGTGCAGATTTGCCACTAACATAGAATCAGAGAATCTCAGAATTGTAAAGGAACCTCAGAGATAATCTAGTCCAACCCCTAGTCTCAAGTATCTGTTGTTTAAATGAATCTCAAAATTGTAAAGTTGGAAAAACTCGTAGTGGCCATCTAGTCCAAACTATCTTTGCAAGAAAGGAATCCTCTCTGACAAGTGTTTAAAGACCTCCAAGAAGGGTGAATTCACCACCTCTTTTTTTAAAATGTATTTTATTTTCACCTCTGCATTCTCATCCTTACACTACCAATTCCAGAGTATCCTCAATGAGAAAGAAATGAAAACAAAATC
>WOXC01007984.1:0-19088 GCA_011680675.1 Gymnobelideus leadbeateri
TCATATAGCTAATAAGTCTATAAGGCATGATTTTAATGATATCATTCTGATATGTCAATGCTTATGTTTAATATTTATGCTGTGTTCCCATTAGTCGTTTGAGATAAATTTATAATTCCTAATACATAAGCAGCTTAACGGTAAAAGACTCTGAGTCAAAGAAGACAATTCCATTGTAAGGAAAATGGAAGTCGCCAAGTATGAATTGTTAATGTATTTTAGTATATATTGTAAGTAACAGTATTCCCCTATTTATTTATATAGAAATAAAAGTATACCATGGGTGGCCTAAAGTTTGATAAACTCTGATATACATGAATTGATTCAACTCTATAGTTTCACTGTGCTCTTGTCTTGGGTTGAGAGGTGGGCAAACAGCTTACTTATCCAATTGAATAAGTCCTGTAATGGTAAGGGAATTTGAAAATCTTCCCAGCCCCTTAATGTGCCTCTAATGCAACCTAACAGGGAGGACTTGATTGAAGCAAGGTTCACACCTACTTTTACTTTATAAGTAGGCAGTGGGTCATGAAGGATGTGATGTCCTCTAACCTTGAAGCAGGGTATATATACTCTGAGTTGAAGTTTTGCTTTGGGGCTTACTTAAGATAAGAATTGTGTGATTTGATCAGATGAGACTCTGGGTAACAGTTGAGTCCCCCAACTTTAAGAACTCAAGTGTTGGTGCTTCTTTTTCTCTCTGATAACTATGTATGTATTTAATAGACAAACAGCTAGAAGACTTGTCTGTTGATCTGTTAAAATATGTTACTTTCTCTCTCTGTATGTTTTGCCACTTATAATTTCTGTTTGTATTTTCTAAATTTCAGGGTACTTTTTCCCCTGAAATAAATTACATGTGTATATGTATGTATAAATAAGCACATACGTAAATATAAACACACATATATGCATGTGAATATGCATGCCCCAGACAATTACTAACTGTTTGGCCATGAAAAAGTTATTTAAACTCTCAGTTCCTTAATTGACAAAATGGAGAAAAAATATAGCATCTTTCTCCCGAGGCTTTTTTATGATACAAAATAATATTGATATAGTGCTTTGAAAATCTTAAAGTGCTATATAAAGTATAACTATCATCATCATCATTGTCATCAATGAGCTCTGTTATTAAAAAAAAATTCAGAGGCAGAAATAAAGGTTTTCTATTCTGTCCTGAAGAGGTTGGTATCAAGCATAGGCTTCATTAAGAGGACTACACAGGGAGCAGAGCCAAGACACTGACCACCTCCAGTATCTGTAAAACATGACTCTAAACAAATTTTAGAGCTACAGAACCCACAAAGTGACAGAGAGAGAAAATCTCCCACTGAGAGAAGGCTGGCAGGCAAATAGGAAGGGTCTATCTCACCAAACTGGGAGCCAAGTGCAGTCCCATATGAGCCATGCAGGCCTGGACATGAGGTAACCCTGACCAGGGGACCAGAATGGCCAGAGCAGCTTTCAGGAGAGTGAATCACCAGCAGGTATGGCAGTTAACAGAGTTCTCAACCCAAACAATGCCAAAGAGAAAGTAGAAAGTCAGTGGGGAACTCTGTTGGAATTGGATGACGGAAGAGCATGGTCCAGCCCCTGACCCCAGGCAAGAGGTGGGAAAGGCATGGCACCTGCAGATATTGCTGTGTGGTTGCCTCCAGAGATCCTGTCTTGTAGATCTTAGCGGGAAGAAATGATCATGCAGGGGGTAATTGCTCTTTCTTTGAATGGCTTGGATCTGGGTCACTATCATGGGTGGTAGTCCTGGGGTGAATGTGCCAGAGCTTATGGTGGCTAGAGAGATGGCACCCTCCTCAGACCTCTGACAACATTTGAAAAACCCAGCAATTTGGGACAAAGCTCTCTATGCTCTGGAAGCAGTCTTCTACCACACCAGAGTGCTTAAAAGTCAAGTAATTGCCTGGCAAGAGGAACATGCAGAGGGAGCACAATCAGACCATAGATTCCTCTCTTGTGGCCAAAAAGAATAAAACAATGGAACCAGAAAAAGTCAGCAAAGTTAAAAGTCCTGTATCAAAAGCTTGCAAGAAAAATACGGTTTGAGGGGCAGCTAGGTGGCACAGTGAATAAGAGCTCCAGCCCCAGAGTTGGGAGTACCCAGGATAGGTTCCAGCCTCAGAAAATTATCATGCACACATAAATAACTAGGTGTATAACCTTGAGTAAGTTACTTAACCTTAATTTGTTAAAAAATGAAAAATATGATTTGGTTACAGGCCACAGAGGAGCTCAAGAAGGATTTTGAACATCAAGAAAGAGAAGTGGAGGAAAAATTGGGAAGAGAAATGAGAATGATGCAAACAAATTATAATAAGTGAATCAACAGTATGCTAAAGGACACCCAAAAGATACTGAAGAAAATAACACCTTTAAAAATAGACTAACTCAAATGACAAAAGAGGCACAAGAAGCAAATGAGAAGAATGCCTTAAAAAGCTGAATTTAACAGAATGAAAAAGAATTTCAAAAACTCAATGAAGTTAATAATTCCTTCAAAATTAGATTGGAGCAAATGGAAGCTAATGTCTTCATGAGAAATCATGAGATCATAAAATATCCAAACAAATGAAAAAATAGAAGGCAACGTGGAATATATATATATATATATATATATATATATATATATATATATATATATATATATATATATATATTTGGCTTATCTTTTTTTTTTGGGGGGGGGGAGGTAGGACAATTGGGAATAAGTGACTTGCCCAAGGTCAAACAGCTAGTTTTTGTGTACAGTGTCTGAGGTCAGATTTTAACTCAGGTGCTCCTGACTCCAAGGCCAGTGGTCTGATTCACTGTGCCACCTAGCCGTCCCAATGGGAAATATCTTATGTGAACAACCAGTGACCAGGAAAATAGATGTAGGACAGTTAATTTTAAAATATTGGACTACCTGAAACCATGATTAAAAAATGAACATAGAAATCATCCTTCAAGAAATCTTCAAGGAATATTATCCTGATATTCTAGAACCAGAGGGCAAAATAGAAATTCAAAGAATCAACCAGACCCCTGAAAGAGATCCCAAAAAGAAAACACCCAGGAATTTTATAGCCAAATTCCAGAGTTCCCATTTCAAGGAGTAAATACTGGAAGCAGTCAGGAAGAAACAATTTGAGTATTGTGGAAACACAATCAGGATAACACAATATCTAGTAGCTTCTACATTAAGGGATTGAAGGATATGGAATATGATATTCTAGAGGTCAAAAGAACTAAGTTCAAAACCAAGAGTCACCTACTGAGCAAAACTAAGCATGATGCTTCAGGGGAAAATATGGTTATTGATTGAATTAGAAGACTTTCAAGTTTTCTTGATGAAAAAAATCAGAGCTGAACAGAAATTTTGACTTTCAAATAATATAAGCAAGAGAAGCATGAGAAAGCAAACAGGTAAAAGAAATCATGAGGAACTTATTAAAGTGTAGCTATTTACATTCTTCCTTGGAAAAATGATAGTTGCAACTCTTGAGACTATTCTCAGCATGAAGAGAGCTGAATGGGATATATTTATATTGTGTAAAAATATATATGTAATCACAAGAGGCTATATGTGTGTGTAAATACATATGTGAGTGTGTCTGTATGTGTGCACATGTAGACAGAGTGCACACCATAGACAGAGTGCACAGGATCAGTTGAATAGGAAGGGAAGATGTAATACCATCCACGGAAGCTTTCCAGAAGAATGCTACTGTGAACAGCTTTTAAGGTTCTGATCACACAGTATAGTGAACACTCTATTTTACTCCATAACAAATCAAAGTGAAGCTTTCACAGAAAATCAAGTTACAGCATTCACAATATTACAGTTTCTCAAAGTAAAATAGTCAAAGTCTTCCTTTCATGGAGCAAAGTCTTGTATTAACTCAATCAGTCACTTATACAACAAATAAATTACTAAGTATCATAAACAAATCCTTCCACCCCTTAGATAACTAGTAAACTACAGTTCCATAATTACTCAGAACCCAAGGAGAGGTCTTTTCATCATGACCTGGGGCTAGTTCGCAGATTCCCTGGATCCCCTTCTGTGGTCCTAAATACTACCTGGATTCACCAGACTTTCACTGGCAGGAGTGTGTGCTTCTAACGAGGTTATTCACTGGCAGAAAATTCCCAGTTCTTTGTCCAGCTCTCTGGTTATGTTTTGCTCCACACTGAAGTTCACTGGTTCTGGTCCGTGTCAGATTCTTAACCATTTCTACTCCAGGGAATTCAAAGCTCAAGCAAGCCATAAACAAAGTCTCAGCTTCCCAGTCATGCTTCCTCAGTCACTTGGGTTCTAGCCTGTGGGCTGCAGGCTGCAGGCTTAGGGCTCTGGGCTCCTGTTCAGAAGAAGCTCCACCATGACAAGTTCTCAGGAAATTCTGCCTCAGTTCTCCATTCTCTCTTCTGTAGCTTCTCTGCTACCAGATCCTGGTCTCAAAAAATTCTGACTGTGCCTCTCTTGGGCTTTTCTTATGTACACACAGCATTAGCTTCCTGTTTCAGCCAACCCCTTCCTATTATATGAGTAACAGGAGACAGGAGTTCATACCTTCTGTTTCCCCAACAGAGGCTTGATGAGTTAATAAGTGCTAAGTACCTGCTACCTTTGATGACAGAAAAGGATCTTCAAATTCAAATTACATTACCATTACAGATTATATATAAAAAATAAAACTAAGAGATGAGAGAGAAATATAATGAGAGAAGGAGAAGGGCAGAGATAGACTTGGGTAAATGATCTCATATAAAAGAGGCAAGAGAATGGAAGGGAAGAATAGAAAGGTGAAAGGGAATGGGTCAACCATATTCTCATTGAATTGGGCTTAAGTGGAGAATAACATACATAATCAATTGGTTATCTTACCCTACAAGAAATTAGGGGGGAAGGGGATGAGTGGTGATTATAGAAGGGAGCGCATATTGGTGGTTGAGGTTGGTTAGAAGCACTCACTTCTGAAAAGGGACATGGTCAAAGTAGAAAATAACATAAGTGTGGGGTTGGATAGGAGGGAGGGAAATTTAGTTAGTCTTTCACAACATATCTCCTATGGAAAAGTTTTGCCTATCTATACATGTACAAGCTATATGGAACTGCTTATCTTCCCAGTGGGGGTGGTTGAGGAGGGAAGAAAGGAAAGAACCTTGAAATCAAAGTTTTAAAAACAAATGTTTAATTTTTTTTTTACATGCTATTGGGAAATAAGATATACTGTCATTGGTGTATAGAAATCCATCTTGCCCTAGTAGAACATTAGAGGGGGAATCTAGCGTGATATAAGACAGAGCAGATTGGGGGAAGGGGTATTTAGTAGGCTCACTATTTTGGGCAGAGACAGGGGTAGGGAAGAGACAGTTAGTAAATATTTAACTCAGAATGTTTTGGAAATTAATGTTGAAAACTAAAAATAAACAAAACAAAAAAGAGGATTAAACAAACAGATTTAATTTGACCATACACCATGAGCAACAAACTTAAGCATCAGTAATAGCAGTAGAGCAAAAAATATATATATTTTTTTTCATATATCATAGTTATGAAGGTTAAAGACAAAATGGTGAGTAAACAAAACTCGAAATCAGGAAGATCAAAATACCAGTCCATCAGTAGCATTGAAAACTTCCTTCTTTCAGATATTATGAGTGTTTACTAGCTTTTAAATAAAAGTGGGTCCTATTCCACTCATCCAAAGTGCTCAAAAGGGACCAGTCTACCCTTTTGTCCTTCTGAATTGGATTTGAATCACCCAGGAAAATTTTGGAGAGCAAATTTGGTTATTTTCAATTATTCTTTTATCTTAATTAGATGCTTAATATTATTTTTCCATGTTGTTTATATGTGTTGAATTGATATCCATTTGAATATCCTTCCATTTTAATCCTCTATATAGAGCATTAACTAATGTCACTAAGTCAAACCAGAACCCAGGTGTAATCTTATATTGGTTTTGGAGATAGATTTAGTTATCTGATTTTTGCTATTTTCAGAGATTTTTACTTTTTTTCTATAAACTCATGAAATCAAATATAAATATTGTTAATTAACATGAGCACAGAATGAAATTCATAGCAAAATAATCAAGAAAGTGATAGTAGAATTTTATGAAAAATGTGATTTAATATAACATAACTTCTTGTTATTTAAACCTTGATCTACTTCATGAGATATGGTTGGATGGATTCAGAAATAGCCATCACTTTCAAGGGTATTTTTGTTTTTTGTTTTTTGCCTATTCACTAGGAATAAAATATTGTGAAACCATAAAGAGGTTGATTTCTTTCAACATGAAAAATTCAAGCCAATCTATTGAAGAGGAAATGGAATTTTCAGTATGCAGCTTATAACAAAACTGTCATAATGATGAAAAAAAAAAAGTAGATGTATCACTCACTGTGCAAATTTTCCCTTAACATATCTTTGTTTCCTGGTTTATATCTACATATCCCTAAAAATATAGCTGAGTGGAAACAGACTGAGATTATATGTCTGTATGATGAACACAATCTGAGGAGAAATATAAATATATTTTCAAGTGATATGGGCATATCCTGATAAAGACTTTATCTTTAGTGCCCACTAAAATTCCATTTCATGGAGCAATCATAAAAAAAGAAAAAAAGAATGTATTATGCCCAATTCACCGAAAACAATTAATTGGTTATTTCTGCAAAGTATTTACTGAATGCATCTGATTAATTTTTTTAACTAAATAATTGTTTAAAAAAAAAGTAATTCTGGATGGCTAGGTGTCATAGTGAATAGAGCACTGGCCCTGGAGTCAGACGGTCCTTCAAATCCAGCCTCAGACACCTCAAGATGCACACACACACACACACACACACACACACACACACACACACAATTAGCTGTGTGACTTTGGGAAAGTCACTTAAATCCAATAGCCTTACCTTCCCCCCTCAAAAAGAGAAAAAAAAGAGAAGGAATTGAAGAAGACATATTTAAACTGAAATAGAACTAATTACTTCCTTAATCTACCCTTCTTATAATGACTTTATCTACTTTTTGAAAATTGATTGAAATTGGAAAAAGATAAATGAAGAATCATAGATGGTACCTAGATAACAGAGCCTAATCTACTTTGACCTGAGTAATTAATATTCTGCTGTTAATTATTTAAATAGCTGCCTCAGTTCCCCTATTGGTGGAAAGGATAAAATCATTGTGTACAATTTGTATACAAACCATTCAAAATTGAAATTAGGTAGAAAGTTAAGAATTAAATATATAATTTTGAAAAATCCCAGTATTGACAAACGTACAGAGAAACAAATCAAACATTAAAAATATGTAAAGGTTGCAAGGATGACTATTTAGTAGCAAAATTATATTTGTCTAATGAAATACTTTTTTCAAATATTCACAAGGATGCAGAGGTGACACTAATTTCTGAAAGCCTATGTTAGTGAAATATAAAGTTCTCACAACTCCTACTAAGGTAGAAAGTTTCTGAAACTATCAGATACATTGCTACATCTCTGTGAGGCAAAGAACAGCCTGTCTAAATTTTTAAAAGTTCATCACCAAAAGATTGTTCATATATTTATGTTTATGTGTGTGTGTGTGTGTGTATGTGTGCATGATCATTCTCTTAAAAAGTGATATTGAGGAAGTCACAAATAGTTGAAGCTCAGAAGTTAGAAGTGTTGGATATAGCTTTCTCACTATATATTTTGATAAAAATAAGCTAAAAACCATTTAAATAATAAAAAGCTTAATGGGAATACTAATTTTCATGATAATATTGCCATTTGTATTTTTATATTTTTGCTTTTATTAAACCAAGTATATATTGAAAGTTCTCTCAGCCCGTTTTGAGTTCACATTTGAAAGACTTGGGTCCTGACTGATATCAAAAACAATTCCATACATATTATAACTTTAAAAGAGATGCTTTCACTTTATCCACCATACCAAAATCTAAGACCCCTATGCAATGTTTTCCCCAATTTCAGGAAAAAAAAATTATCAGAATGTTTCACTGTGGATAATCTGAAAGTCTCATGTGTTTAGTTATTTTGTAAGAAGATTAAAAAAAAGAAACAAATAAAATGAGTAAGGATTAAGCAGTTCTTCTCCAAGATTGTGCTTTATTGCTGTAGGACTCTCTAACTCCACTTCAAATAATGCAACATGAACTTGGAAGAACATCAGCAATGTGCCACAGTGTGCCACCTTTCCCTTAAACAAGCATATGATTTTTATCTGCTAAATAAGTAATATTTTTGGAGCGGAGACAAAATGGGGGGTGTAATAGTAATGGAATTGAAATATCCCCCTGTATTGACTTGGTTTTTGGGTTGAGTGTTAAAACCGACAGCTAATTGCATCCACTGATGAAGGACAGTGCTGTTGTTGCAGAACAGTCCTAGAACCCCTGAAAACATTAGTAAGACCCTCTTCCAGGATTTCTGTAAACATACAATAAGAAAATCCTCCTTCAAGGCTTCTGAACCAACAGTAAGGTTCTAGGATCTCTGCAACAACAGCCCTGTCCTTCACCAGTAGATGCAAATCACTCTCTGTCTGTAGAACAGTCTTGGGACCCCTTAATCAACAGCAAGGTTCCAGGACCTCCGCACCTCTGCAACAACAGCACTGTCCTTCAGCAGCAGACGAATGTGGTAAAAAAAAAAAAAAAAAATAGTCAAAGTACTGGCATCACAGCAATGTATACTCAGTCCTTGGCAGCTCAGGGTGGCAGGTCTCAAAAATCCTTGGCAGCTTGAACTGGCCCTTGGCAATCCTCTCTCTGCCTCCATGATACCGCTTCCAAAAAATTCTTATGCTTCTCTTCCTCTTCTTGTTCTTCTCTAAATCCATGGCACCACCTCCTCCCAGTTCAGGCCTCTTTTTTCACATCAACAAGTCCATCTTAGTCCAGCCTCCAGCCTAGGACTGCTTGGTCCCAGGGCTGCCCCGCTGCCGGAGAAGATGGCGCTGCGAGTGGCCAGGAGCATGCGGGTCGCAGCCTCGTCCCTGTGGGCGGTGGTCGGGGCTGAGACCTCCAGGTCCCTGGCCTCCCTCTCAGCCGCCCCCACGCGTCTCCAGGCCCTCCCCGGCCCAGGCTCCCCTCCCTTCCTAGCGGCCGCCACCTCCCGGGGCCTCTGCACCAGCGCCGTGTTGTTCGAAAGTTCACAGAAAAGCATGAATGGATATCAACTGAAAATGGTATTGGAACAGTGGGAATCAGCAATTTTGCACAGGAAGCATTGGGAGATATAGTTTACTGTAGTCTTCCAGAAGTTGGAACAAAATTGAACAAACAAGTTGAATTTGGAGCTTTGGAAAGTGTGAAAGCTGCCAGTGAACTCTATTCCCCACTATCAGGAGAAGTAACTGAAATTAATGTAGCTCTTGCAGAAGACCCAGGACTTGTCAACAAATCTTGTTATGAAGATGGTTGGCTGATCAAGATGACTCTGAGCAACCCTTCAGAACTTGATGAACTGATGAGTGAAGAAGCATATGAGAGATACATAAAATCTATTGAGGATTGAACACTGGATTCCCAAATAAATTAGCATAAAAATGCAGCCCAGTATAGTTTTGTCCAAAATTAGTGGTATATGGAAGGTTAGTAACTTTAACACTTCTGAAACAACACCATGGCATGGAAAAAAATCTTAACTACTCAGAAATGACAGGATAAAAATGCTTTTTACTATTTGCACCTTTTGTACAACTTCTTCCTTGTAATTTCAAGTTAGTGTCTGTCTAGTTCTGAATTTATTGCATCATGTGGTAAAAATGAATTCTAAGACTATGTACTTCAGAACTAGAATTTTATCTGTAAAAAGCCTTAAATCAATAATGTTGTAATGGCCAACTCCATCCATCACCAGTATTGTTCAAAATACTTTTGGTTTTCTGTCCATGGGAATAATTTACTGAGATTGGTTAGCTGGCTGGGATCAGATGCAGTACAAACCAACTTAATTTTTTTAGTAAACTGCTTGATTGGAGCAATTTTGTACAGATGAGGCTTCAACCTTGCAGCAGAATAGGTAAATGAAATTTAATAAACTTTTTAAAAACCCTGAAAAAAAAAAAGTCCATCCTAAAGTGGGATACACAAGCTCTGGGTTTTAACACTCAACACACACACACACACACACACACACACACACACACACACACACACACACACACAAAACCAAGCCAATAAAAGGGGCTCTTTAAATTCCATTACTATTACAGGAGATTATGGGGGAAATTTTGTTTTCTTCATATGTTAACCAGTGAATCATTGGAAGATATTTTAAAAAAATCAAACCCAAATAGTCCTGGCACCTTGTTCTTTAAAGGAAATTATTTTAATTAACAATATATTGAAACAATAATTCATTTATTCTGTAGATTTTGTATACAGCAGGAATCAAAAATTCAATTTTAGTGACATGGATACCCCTTAGACTAGCTTTACAATTTTTATCAAATGCAAGATCTTCCCTAGGACACCCCCTAACTCACTAAATTGATATCATACTTGGTATTAATATTGGTATTAGCATCTCCTCCTCCTGATCATAGCCCTAATTGTAGGACCCTATCTCATTAATTGTTTTATAAAATTGGTCAAATCCAGTGTTAACTCCATTAATGTTAATTATAGGGGGAACCCCCACCATCCTTTAGGAAAAGAATTGGGTAATCTAGATGTGACCCCTAGATGTGAACCCAGCCAGGTCAAAGGTTTGATATACTTACAAAGAAGAGGGGGGAATGTTGGACACTACTCCACTTTGCCCATCCCTTCATTGATTTATAAAGCAGACAACTCAACCTTCCCTTTCCTTCATTGATTTGTAAAGCAGAGAACTCCACCTTTCTCTCACTTAATTGATCTGTAAACAGGTAGGACCTCCACCCCCTTCCTTTCCCTTGATTGATCTGTGGGTGGGAGTTCCAGCCTAGGGTTTCCAGCTGGTGGGAAATTCAAATGTATACTAACCAATCACTGATTGTAGTTTCAAATGCACAGCGACCAAACACTGTAGTTTCAGCTTACATCACTGTAATTTCAGTTTATGTAACCTGGCTATGGAACCTCTATAAAACCAGCACAATGTCTGTGCCAAAGCATATCTGATTTGGGCATTTACCCTGACAGTCCCACAGCAATAAAATCCATTTTTTAAGTAAAAAAAAAAAATGCAAGACCTTGCAGTAAAATTACATTCTAAGCTATACATTAAGTCATCAAGTATGGATAATGGTATTCAAGGTAAACAGCATTCTTGATGTCTTCCTCAAACTCATCTGAAATTGTCCAAATCATCCCTTCCATATGATGATTTGATTAATGGTCATGGGATCTGCATCTACCTTCAATCCAACTGAGGTAAATGCAAAACTATTTTTAGAGACAACAATGTATAGTGATCCAAATCCATGTTTTACAATTAACTGGCACAGAGCCCTTACTATTCAACAGGAATTTATCCAAAGCAATGTTCTTCTATGAAATGATTCTATAAATTCATTGAATAAGGAGTCGCTGAAGTTTGAAAAGGGCTACTCAAAAAGAGAGAATGTCTCAAATGATGACAGCAAGAATTCTGATTTTGTTGACCGCCTGACATAGGTCCTTGATAGTAAATTCCTTTTGGGATATTCTCCATATATAAATCCCCCAAATTAGTTGAAAGCATATGGCCTTGTAAGACTTAACTAGGAAGAAGCAAGGCAGAATGTAGTCAGGTAATGTAATTATATTCCAAACAGCAGAGGACAACAAACAGCCAGAAAAGGAACAAAAATGATAAATTCTAGAACAATATCAACCAATATCTTACTGCTTTGAGGTATCCCAATAAACTTATAATTTCCTCCTCCCTTCAAAAATGCATCACACTAATAGAAAAATAGAGGGCTCTTATTAAGATGAAAGAATGATGAGAAAAAAAAGGTATTTATTGAGCTCTATCTATCAAGCAGTGTCCTATGTACTAGCAATACAATTATTAAAAAAGCAAAATATACTTTCCCTCAAAGGACTTAAATCAAACAGGGGAAGACGGCACATATAAGGGAGGAGCGGTCATAAAGACATATTTTGTTGACGTAGGTAATATGGATGCTGAAAAGAGTAAGGATATGTAGGTGATTCAGTGAATAGAGCACTGGGCCTGGAATCTGAAAGAACAGAGCTAAAATATAGTCTTGGTCACATGTTAGTGGTATGTCTTTCACCTTAACTATTTTTTCCCCTCTTTTTCCTAATCTGTAAAATGAGGATAATGATAGCACTTTTTATAGTGATCAAATGAGTTAATATTTGCAAAGTACTTAGGACAATGCCTGGTGCATATAGTGGGTGCTATATAAATTCTGATATTTATCATTAGAGTCAGTAATAGAACAATTAGTTGGTACATCCTTTTATAAATTGGAAGTGTTGATCTGGTTACTATCACCACATATTATTGGGAAGAAGGAGTTGGGGAAAATAAACTTTGAGATATGCCACAGAGAAAATGAATATGGCCAAAAGCACCAGTATGATATTTTTTTCTGCATTGGAATAGAAACTTTAGAGTCTGTTCAGAAGAACAAATCACTGGACCCAAAAGCTTTAGTGCCTGGGAGGAATTAAGAGGCTGGAGAACAAAACTATGCACAGAAATGGTCAAGGAGGGGAATACAGGTAACGTTAGTTTTGTTGACTGCTCCCTGGAATTTAAACAACAGTTGCTATCATAGCTACATTAGTACCTTAGAATTTATTGGCAAAGCACCTCAGCTACATACTTTTCTATTGTTTCCATTAACCTGTTTCACACTTGTTCCCTTTAATATGAATTATTAATAAAAGTTTATTTTTTTCCAATGGAAGTTTAAAAAAATTGGGGGAGAGGTGCAATAATAAATGATTTATTCTATTCTATATGTTATTTTTTTTAATATTTTAAATATCAGAATCAATATGAAAACTTCAAACATAGTTTGTAGCCAATTTTTGTGTATAAACAATTCCTAGATATTAAATATTCAGCATGCACAAAAAAAAATGCAATGATTGCCTTCTGTGATAATATAATGTACTCATAGAAGACGCAATTTAATAGTAAATAACTGATGTTAGTAAATTTACATGAATTTCTTGACTTGTTAAATACCCCACTGCAAATTTAAGACATGGACAAATATGGAATGTCAAATTATTAGCTGTGAAAATTAAAGCATCTGAAGAATTTGACTAGTAGTATCAAAACTTCCAGTGGAGATGATGTTATATACTGCACCCTCTTTTAAGAATTTCAAGAGAGTTTTATACTCAGTTAATAATATAAAGGCATAATTGTAAAGGATGCTATATTTTTCCTTAGTTCTGAATCAACAGTAAGTTTTTCATGAATTATCTAAAATTATACTTTTAATTATCATTGACCTGTAGTAGTAAAGTAAGAGTATCTCAGTGACACTTGTCATTCTAAGATTAAGAAAAATTCCGGGGGGCAGCTAGGTGGCGCAGTGAATAGAGCGCCGGCCCTGGAATCAGAAGGACCTGAGTTCGGAGCCGGCCTCCAACACTTAATCCACACAAACAAAAACCTAGCCGTGTAACCTTGGGCAAGTTACTTAACCCCAATTGCCCTAAAGGGGCGGCTAGGTGGCGCAGTGAGTAAGAGCGCCGGCCTCGGAGTTTGGATGACCCGAGATTAGATCCGGCCTCAGAAAATGAGCACCCACGCATAAATAATGACTAGCCGTGTAACCTTGAGCAAGTTACTTAACCCCAATTGCTTTAAAAAAAAAAAAAAATTCCAAGACCAAAAGGTGAAGAAATTATACTAAGAAATAGGTTTTTAAATGCTGCTTCATTCAGAAATGTTGATGTATTGCTGTCTATAGATGAATTCTTTGGTGCATAACATTTACGGCAGAGAGAAGAAATGCTATATAAACTGAAATAGGTCAAAGCCATATATGTAAGCAGAATATGCAAATTTACATGAGGTTTATTTAAAAAATCTTGTCCTTTCTGAGGCTACTGCCTTCCCTGATTACTGGTAATGATAACATTACTGGAGGCTTTAAGCTATTTACTTTTTTCCCCTAAGTATTCAAAGCTCTTGGAAATGATCTTTGAACTCCATTTGATAGCCCACTTTACTAGTCCTTGATATTTTGAAAGTGCCATGTAATCCAATCTATAATTTAAAATTAATTCATTTTTTCTCTCATCCCATAAAAATAGTCAATTAGCTTTTATTTGAAGAAATCTAGCAAATACAAAGCTATTATTTACTGATAATGCCCATTTATTTCACTTTTGGATAGCTAGAATTATTCAAATTTATCTTCACTTTTCTCTCTCTTAATTTTTATCTTTGCAACTTTCTACCATTACTCCCCATCTTACACTCTTTCCCCAAAGAAAATAATTTGAATGTAATTTCCATAAGATGATACTTCATGTATGTGGATGTAGTTATGATGCTTAAATGAATGATCTGTTCTATGAGTCAACTAATCTACATTCTTTCATTTGATACTCAAATCTCATGTAATTGAAACCTTTACCGGTTCATGTTCCACACATCTAAATGATCTTCTGATGAAAAATGCTAACAAAAATGATAATACACAGAATTGACTGCTATCCTTTAGAGGTAATATGCCCAGGGAAATCTATATTATGACCTTATTTCTGATAGCTTGTAAATCCAAGCATGAAATAGCTTTCCAGAAGACTATTGCTGTGAACAGCTTTCAACATTCTGATTAGACAGAATAGTGAACTCTCCATTTATTCAGTAACAAATTAACGCAAAACATTCACAGAAAATGAAAATACAGCATTCACCATATCACAACTCAACAACTTAACACTAAAATGGCTACATAGTTTTCACAAAAGTGGTCACATATTTTTTATAAAGTACATTCATTCAGTAACTCAATCATTTAATAAGTCCTTAATTCATTCAGAAAGTACAAAGGTTAAATTTCTCTTTTAAACATAGTGCATTCATTTAGTCAATCACAAAGTCCACCCCTAGGTTTCACCATCTTAATATCTTCATTCAAAAATCATCCTTCTTAAACACAGTACATTCATTTAGTTAATCAGAAATTACAAAGGTCAAAAGTTCTCCACCCCTCAGTCACAACTAAATTAGAGTATCATCAGGCACCACCAAGCACTCTCTCAAGGGGAAATGGAAAGCACAAAGGCCATCCACCCACAGGTCACAGCTAGGTTATAATATGATCAGTCAGCATTAAATACCCAAGGGAAATGTCTTTTCATGTTGTCTTAAGGCAGTCTCTCAGCTTCTATGGTTCCCCTTCTCACATTTTCTGTTCCTGGGAAAATAAAGCTTAACAAAGCCACAATGAAATCTATGACTATTGCCAGTATCCTCATCAATTCACTTTTTTTTTTTAGGGTCTGCAAATGCATTCATATTAAACATTATTCCAATTACAAAGGCATATTGTACTAGGTGGGATGAAAGATGGTAAGGAAGAAGTAAAACCAAACAATGAGAAGAACAAGATCATTTAGTTTGCTTCCATCAGGATTCAGGCTCAGTTCTTTCTAGTTATATCTCTGGATGGCGCATTTCTCACTTTCTTGAGTCATTCAGGATTAACTTATATCACTGCATTGCTGAAAAGAGTCCAGTCTGTCATAGTTGGTCGTCACAGATATGGTATGTCTGTGATTGTATACAAATTTCTTCTGATTCTACTCTTCTCGCTCAGCATCAGTTTGTATAAGTCTCTCCAGGTAATTATGAAATCCGTCACCTCCTCGTTTCTTATAGCACAATAAAATTCCATTACATTCATATACCACAACTTGTTTAGCCATTCCCCAATTGATGGGCACCCCTTTAGTTTCCAATTCTTTGCAACCACAAAAAGGGCTGCTAAAAATATTTTTGTACATATGGTTCTTCCTCCCACTACTATGATCTCTTTGGGATATAACCATAAAAGTGGTATGGCTGGGTCAAAGGGTATGAAATTATTTATAATCCTTTGGGCATAATTCCAGATTGCTCTCCAGAATGGTTGGATAAGTTCACAACTCCACCAGCAATGTATTAGTGTTCCAATTTGCCCACATCCTCTCCAGCATTTGTCACTTTCTTGTTTTGTCATCTTAGCCAATCTGACTGGAGAGATGTGGTATCTCAGAGTTGTTTTGATTTGCATTTCTCTAATTAATAGTGATTTAGAGCATTTCTTCATATGCTTATAGATATCTTTAATTTCTTTCTCTGAAAACTTCCTATTCATATCCTTTGACCATTTCTCAATTGGGGAATGACTTGTATTCATATAGATTTGGCTCAATTCTCTATAAATTTTAGAAATGAGTCCTTTATCAGAGACACAGGTTGTAAAAATTCTTTCCCAATTTCCCACCTCCCTCTTGATCTTGGTTACATTGGCTTTGTTTGTGCAGAAGCTTTTCAATTTAATGTAATCAAAATTATCCATTTTGCATTTTATAATGCTCTCTAATTCTTGTTTGGTCCTAAAATCTTCCCCTCTCCACAGATCTGTCAGGTAAACTATTCCTTGCTTTCCCAAATTGCTTACAGTATCATCCTTTACACCTAGATCATGCACCCATTTAGACTTGATTTTGGTATATGGTGTTAGATAGTGATCTATGCCCAGTTTCTGCCATACTGTATTCCAGTTTTCCCAGCAGTTTTTGTCAAATAGTGCATTCTTATCCCAAAAACTGGGGTCTTTGGGTTTATCGAACAATAGATTGCTATATTCATTAACTGCTGGGTCTCCTGCACCTAATCTATTCCATTGATCCACTACTCTACACCTCTGCCAGTACCAAGCAGTTTTGATGACTGCTGCTGTATAATACAGATGAAGATCTGGCATAGCTAGTCCACCTTCCCTAGCATTTCTTTTCATTAATTCCCTTGATATTCTAGACCTTTTGTTTTTCCAAATAAATTTTGTTATTATTTTGTCTAACTCTACAAAGTAGTTTTTTGGTAAATTGATTGGAATGGCACTAAATATATAATTTAGTTTGGGTAAAATTGTCATTTTTATTATATTAGCTCGACCCAGCCACGAGCAATTGATATTTTTCCAACTATTTAGATCTGTTTTTATTTGTGTGAGAAGTGTTTTGTAGTTTTGATCATATAGATTCTGGGTTTGTTTTGGCAAGTAGATTCCCAAATATTTTATAATGTCTACAGTGACTTTAAATGGGATTTCTCTTTCTATCTCTTGCTGTTGAGTTTTATTAGAGATGTACAGGAATGCTGAGGATTTATGTGGGTTTATTTTATATCCTGCAACTTTGCCAAATTTATTTATTGTCTCAAGTATTTTTTACTTGATTCTCTAGGATTCTCTAAGTATATCATCATATCATCTGCAAAGAGTGACAGCTTGGTCACTTCTTTGCCTAATTTGATTCCTTTGATTTCTTTTTCTTCTCTAATTGCTACTGCTAACATTTCAAGTACCAGATTGAATAAGAGGGGTGATAGTGGACACCCTTGTTTCACTCCTGATCTTATTGGAAAGGCTTCTAGTTTATCCCCATTGCATATAATACTTGCTGATGGTTTTAAATAGATGCTAGCAACTATTTTAAGGAAGGCTCCATTTATTCCTATACTTTCTAGTGTTTTTAATAGGAATGGATGTTGTACTTTGTCAAAAGCCTTTTCTGCATCTATTGAGATGATCATGTGGTTTTTGCTAGTTTTGTTGTTGATATGCTCAATTATATTGATGGTTTTCCTAATATTAAACCATCCTTGCATTCCTGGAATGAATCCTACCTGATCAGGGTGTATTATTTTTGTGATAAGTTGTTGGAGTCTTTTGGCTAATATTTTATTTAGAATTTTTGCGTCTAAATTCATGAGGGAGATTGGTCTATAATTTTCTTTCTCTGTTTTATCTCTTCCTGATTTAGGAATCAGTACCATATTTGTGTCATAGAAAGAGTTTGGTAGGACTCCTTCTTCACTAATTTTCCCAAATAGTTTGTAGAGTATTGGAATCAATTGTTCTTTAAATGTTTGATAGAATTCACTAGTGAACCCATCTGGCCCTGGAGATTTTTTCCTAGGGAGTTCATTGATGGCTTGTTTGATTTCTTTTTCTGAGATGGGGTTATTTAGGTAATTCACTTCCTCTTCAGTTAATCTGGGCAATTTGTGATTTTGTAAATATTCATCCATTTCACTAAGATTGTCATATTTATGTGCATACAATTGGGAAAAATAATTCCTCATTATTTTTTTGATTTCCTCTTCATTGGAGGTAGATTCACCCTTTTTATTTTTGATACTCATAATTTGGTTTTCTTCTTTCTTTTTTTTATCATATTGACTAAGGGTCTATCAATTTTGTTGATTTTTTCATAAAACCAGCTCTTGGTTTTATTTATTAATTCAATGGTTTTCTTAATTTCAATTTTATTAATCTCACCTTTGGTTTTCAGTATTTCTAATTTAGTACTAAATTGGGGATTTTCAATTTGTTCTTTTTCTAGCTTTTTCAATTGCATGTCCAATTCACTGACCTCCCTTCTCTCTGCTTTAATTAAGTATGCACTCAGGGATATAAAACTTCCCCTGAGAACTGCCTTTAGTGCATCCCACAAATTTTGGTATGTTGTTTCATTATTATCATTCTCTTGAATGAAATTATTGATTGTTTCTATAATTTCTTCTTTGACCCACCAATTTTTTAGGATTAAATTGTTTAGTTTCCAATTAGTTTTTAGTCTATCTTTCCATGGCCCTTTATTGCATATAATTTTTATTGCATCATGATCTGAGAATGATGCGCTTAATATTTCTGCCTTTCTGCACTGGATTGTGAGGTTTTTATGCCCTAGTACATGGTCTATTTTTGAGTATGTACCATGCACTGCTGAGAAGAAAGTAAATTCCTTTTTATCCCCATTCAGTTTTCTCCAGAGATCCATCATATCTAGTCTCTCTAAGATTCTATTCACCTCCTTAACTTCTTTCTTGTTTATTTTGAGGTTAGATTTATCAAGTTCAGAGAGGGGAGATTAAGTAAAGTA
>WOXC01007985.1:0-80768 GCA_011680675.1 Gymnobelideus leadbeateri
CAAGGAAAGTACCTAGAAATCACCCTTCAAGAAATTCTCAAGGAAAATTGCCCTGATGTTTTAGATTCAGAGGGCAAAATAGAGGTTGAAAGAATCCACGATCACCTCCTGAAAAAGATCCCAAAAAGAAAACTCCCAGGAATATTATAGCCAGGTTCCAGAATCCCAAGATCAAGGAGAAAATACTAAGCGGCCAGGAAGAAACAATTTTAGATTGTGGAAACACAATCAGAATAGCCCAGGACCTGGCAGCTTCTACATGAGGGATTGTAAGGGCATGGAATATGATATTCCAGAGGGCAAAAGAGATGGGAATGAACCCAGGGTTACCTATCAGCAAAACTGAGTATTTTGTTTCAGGGGAAAATATGGTCATTCAGTGGAATAGAGGACTTTCAAGCATTCTTGAGGAAAAAAGCAGAGTTGAATAGAAAATTTGATATCCAGACACAAGAAGCAGGAGATGCCTGAGAAGGTAATCAGGGAAAAGAAATCAAAAGGAACTTATCAAAGTTGAACTATTTATATTCCTATATGGAAAAGCAATATCTGTGACTGATGATATCTTTCCCACTATGAAAATAATGGAAGAAGGGTGTGTGGTCATATTAATACATATGTGAATGTGTGTGTATTGGTTACAGTTATATATGGATAGAGGGCATAGGTTGATTTTGTTGGGAAGGGAGAGTACTCAAGGGATGAAATTATGAGGTGAGAGAGGAAAGTGGCAAGAGGAGATGGGAGAGACATGGTAGGGTAAACTATCTCATGTAGGGGAAGTGGTTGCAAAGGAGGGGGAGAATAAGGAAGGCTAAAAAGGCAAAACCACATTCTCATTGAATTTGGTTCAGGGAGAAAATGACATACATACTAAATGGGATATCTCAACCTGCAGTAGGATAGGGGGAAGGGGGATGAGAGGAGGGATGATGGATGGGAGGGCATCCTTGGGGTGAGGGGAGGTTGGAAGTACCCACTATAGAAGAGGGACAGGATCATGTAGGGAATGGACCAGTTGGGGGGTGGGATGAGTGGGAGGGAATTATAAGCAGCCTTGCACAATATATCTACTATGATAATGTTTTGCATCGCTAGACATGTACAACATATACTGAATTACTTCTATCCCAAGAAGGAATGGGTGACAAGGGAGGAAGGAAATGGATCTGAAATTCAAGGTCGTAACATTAAATGTTTCAAATATATATATAAATACTATTATTAATACTCTTTTGCCTATAATTGGGAGATAAGATGTGCAGGCATTGGGACACAAAGATTCATCTTCCTCTAATGGAAAAGTCGATGGGGGTATGGGAGAAGGTATGGGAGAGAGCAGATTGGAGGAAGCGATATCTTGTGGGACTGCTATTCTGGGAGGTTGGGTAGGGGAATAATGGGGGGAAAATGATTGTAACTCAAAATCTGGCAGAAATGAATGATGTAAAACAGAAGTTAATAAAGTATTTGTTTAAAAAAAAATTGTTAAAGGGCAGAATTAAAATTGTGAACTGTCATAAGTGAGTTTTATTATATCACATTTCTTTGCAGCAATGATCTATATTCCTTATCATAGTCGCCCTTTACTTATTAATGTATGGTTTAAATGGAAATAAAACAGTGGTGTTCACGCTCTTCCCCTGAAACTCATTCAAGCCCCTCTATAAGCCCTGCATTTTCATTTCAAAAAATCCTTGGCAAAAGCTGTCTTTTTAAAATTTATTTTTATTGTTAACTTTTTTTAATCAAATGCTTTATTAACTTCTAGTTTATATCATTCATTTCCACAAGATTTTGAGTTACAAATTTTCTCCCCATTTTTCCCTACCTACCACCCTAAAATATACCCTCCTCCAATCTGCTCACTGCCATATCTTCTCCCATATAGGACACAGTGGATCTCTATGCCCCAGTGCCTGTGTGTCTTATTTCCCAGTTACATATAAAATAATATAAATAATAGCATATATATGTATATATTTAAAACATTTGATTTTAAAACTTTGAATTCCAGATTCATTCCCTTCCTCCCTTGTCACCCACCCTTACTGGGAAGATAAGCAATTTAGTATAGGTTGTACATATGTAGCTATGCAAAACATTTCCATGGTGGATATATTGTAAAAGACTGACTATATTTCCCTCCCTCCTATCCCATCTCCCACTTGTTCTATTCTCTACTTTGGTCCTGCCCCTTTTCAAATGTGGGTGCTTCCAACTTCCCTCCCCCAAGCCTGCCCTCTCTTCCATCATCCCCCCTCTCATCCCCTTCCCCCCTACTCTCCTATAGGGTGAGATATCCGATTTAGTGTGTGTCATTCCCTCCCTAAGCCAAATTCAACGAGAATAAGATTGTCCCATGCCCTTTTGCCTTCCTGTTCTTCCCCTCCATTGTAACCATTTTCCCTTGCCTCTTCTATATGAGATAGTTTACTCCATTGTCTCTCCCCATATCCTCTCATTATATTTCTTTCTCACCTCTTAATTTCACTTTTAAGTATTATGCCTTTCTATTAAACTTGTCCTGTGCCCTCTATCTATGTATACCTGTACACATATATACACACATTCTCATCTGTATTCATACACCCATATACCCTCCTATATGTATATATATACATATATATGTACACACACATATATATGTATGTACACACACATATATATATTTACATATATGTATGCATTTCTATTCCCTTCAACTACTTTCAACTGAGAAAAGTTTCATAAGTTACAATTATTGTTTTTCCATGTACTGATGAAAATAGTTCAACTTTGATAAGTTCCTTATGATTTCTTTTCCCTGTTTACCTTCTCATGCTTCTCTTGCTTCTTGTATCTGAATGTTATATTTTCTATTCAACTCTGGGTTTTTCATCAACAGTGCTTGAAAGTCCTCTATTCCACTGAATGACCATATTGTCCTCTGAAACATGATACTCAGTTTTGCAGGGTGGGTGATTCTTGGGTGATCCCAACTCCTTTGCCCTCTGGAATATCATATTCCAAGCCCTTCAATCCCTCAGTGTAGAAGCTGCCAGATCCTGTGTTATCCTGATTGTGTTTCCACAATATTCAAATTGTTTCTTCCTGGCTGCTTGTAATATTTTCTCCTTGATCTGGGAATTCTAGAACCTGGCTATAATATTCCTAGGAGTTTTCTTTTTGGGATCTTTTTCAGGAGGTGATCTGTGGATTCTTTCAACCTCTATTTTGTCCTCTGGTTCTAAAACATCAGGGCAATTTTCCTCGAGAATTTCTTGAAGGATGATTTCTAGGTTCTTTTTTTGATCATGGATTTCAGGTAGTCCAATAATTTTTAAATTATATCTCTTGGATCTATTTTCCAGGTCAGTGGTTTTTCCAGTGAGATATTTCACATTGCCTTCTATTTTTTCATTGTTTGGATCTGTTTAATAGTATCTTGATTTCTCATAAAGTCACTAGCTTCCATTTGCTCCAGTCTAATTCTGAAAGGAATGATTCTCTTAAGTGAGCTTTTGAGATTCTTTTTCCATCTGGCAAATTTGGCTTTTTAAAGCATTCTTCTCCTCATTGGCTTTTTGAGCCTCTTTTGCCATTTGAGTTATTTTTTGAGTCTATTTTTTCAGGTATTATTTTCTTTAGTCAGGTTGTTGACTCTTGTTTCATAATTTACTTGCATCATTCTTATTTCTCTTCCCTATTTTTCCTCCACTTCTTTTATTTTATTTTCAGAATCTTTCTTAAGGTCCTCTATGGCCTGTAACTAGTTCATATTTTTCTTGGAAGTTTTTTGTGTAGGAGTTCTGACTTCACTGTCTTCCTCCTGTTCCATGCTTTGATACTTTTTGTCCCCAAAATAGGAGTGTAAAGTTGGGTTGCTCTGTTTACTTTGCTTCCTTTGCCTGCTCATGTTGCCACTCAATTACTTGACTTTTGGGCTTTTTGCCACAGTAGGACTCTGCTACCAGACAGGGGAGCTTCATCCCAAATGCTGGGGTTTTCTCAGCTGCTGAAGGTATTAGTTGGGTGCCCTTTCTGAAGTCTCCACACACCCTGGCAAGCTGGTTGCACACCCCAGGACCTCCACACTAGACCACAATCCAGACCAAGTAGGTTAAAGCAAGAGTAATTACCCCTCAGACTGGTCGCTTTGTCCCCCTACAAACTGCAGACTAGGAGCTGAAGCTGCCATGTGGTGCTGGCTGCACAGCCATGGCTCCTCAGCAGCTTCTCACCCTGGGGGCAAAGGCCAACTGCACTCCCAACTACTGGATCCCAAAGTCCACACTGTACTGACCTCTCACAGTGTCCTTAGCATCCATGTATTGATAATTATGGAAACCGCCATAGCTGCTGGTGATCTTAAGTCTCTCCAGGCAGTGGCTGGTCAGGCCTGCCCTTGGGCTAAAACCTCAGGCTCCCCTGGGCCTCTCAGGTCGGGTTGGGTCAGCTTCCAGAGTGCTGCCCTGGTTTCTTGCTACTGGCACACCAGGCTGTCCTCAGTGGAAGGTTAGCTTCTCCGTGTCATTTTGTGTGTTCTGTAGCTCCAAAGTTTCTTCAGAGTCACCTTTTACATGAATTGGAGGAGGTGGGTGCTGGAGCCCCACCCTGTTTCTATTCCACCGTCTTACAAATGCTGTCTTGAAATTGGACATCATGCCCCAGCACCCACAGAACGACACAGAAGCTAACCTCCCGCTGAGGACAGCCCAGCAGCCCTGCAGGAAGGACCAGCGCAGCGGTCTGGGACCTGGCAGCAAGCAGAGCGCAGGAGCGGAGCCGAGCCCAGGTCCGCGTGAGCCGAGGTTTTAGCCCCAGGGCGGCAGGGCCAGCAGCCGGCTGGAGGAACCCCAGAACACCAGGAGCTGTGGCGACTCCAGAATTATCAACATAGACATGCCTAGGACAAAGTAAGAGGTTAGTGTCCTATGGACTTTGGGACCTGTATTTGGGGAATGCGTCAGCTCCCTCCCCTGGGGGCTAGAAGCTGCTGAGGAGACACGCCATTTTGTAGTTTTCAGAGGCAGCTCCGGCTCCCAGCCTGCAAATTGTGGGGAGATCCAGCGATCAGTCTTGGGGGGTAATCGCTCTTGCTTTAACCTCCCTGGATCTGGATTGTGATCTAGGGTGGAAGTCGTGGGTGGGTTTACAGCTTGCCAGAAATGGAAGTTGCCCCCCACACGTTCGGGACGAAAATTCCTCTATCTGGCCTTAAAGCCATAGTGTGGCAACAAGCCCAAAAGTCAAGTAATTAAGTGGCAACATGCCAAGGCAAAGGAAACAGAAAAATGCAACCCTAGACTCCTATTTTGGGGGCATAGATCGGGAAAAGGACTGTGAGGTCAGAAGTCCTGCTCCAAAAGCCCCAGGAGAAAACATGAGCGGGTTGCAGGCCATAGAGGACCTTAAGAAGGACTTTAAAAATCAAATAAGAGAAGTGGAGGAAAAATTGGAAAGAGAAATGAGAAGGATGCAGGAAAAGTATGAAATGAGGGTCAACAGCTTGACTGAGGAAAACAACACCTTAAAAAATAGACTAACTCAAATGGCAAAGGAGGCCCAAAAGGGCAATGAGGAGAAGAATGCCTTAAAAAGTCGAATTTGCCAGATGGAAAAAGAATCTCAAAAGTTCACTGAGGAGATTCATTCCTTCAGAGTTAGACTGGAGCAAATGGAAGCTAGTGACTTTATGAGAAATCAAGATGCTGTTAAGCAGATCCAAACAAACGAAAGATTAGAAGACAATGTGAAATATCTCATGGGAAAAACCACTGACCTGGAGAACAGATGCAGGAGAGACAATTTAAAAATTATTGGACTACCTGAAAGCCATGATCAAAGAAAGAACCTAGAAATCACCCTTCAAGAAATTCTCAAGGAAAACTGCCCTGATGTTTTAGATCCAGAGGGCAAAATAGAGGTTGAAAGAATCCACTGATCACCTCCTGAAAAAGATCCCAAAAAGAAAATTCCCAGGAATATTATAGCCAGGTTCCAGAATCCCCAGATCAAGGAGAAAATACTACAAGCAGCTAGGAAGAAACAATTTCAATATTGTGGAAACACAATCAGAATAGCCCAGGACCTGGCAGCTTCTACACTGAGGGATTGAAAGGCATGGAATATGATATTCCAGAGGGCAAAAGAACTGGGAATGAACCCAAGGGTCACCTACCCAGCAAAACTGAGTATTTTGTTTCAGGGGAAAATATGGTCATTCAGTGGAATAGAGGACTTTCAAGCATTCTTGAGGAAAAAACCAGAATTGAATAGAAAATTTGACATCCAGACACAGGAAGGAAGAGATGCCTGAGAAGGTAATCAGGGAAAAGAAATCAAAAGGAACTTATCAGAGTTGAACTATTTACATTCCTATATGGAAAAAAACAGTAACTGTGACTGATGATATCTTTCTCACTATGAAAATAATGGAAGAAGGGTGTGTGGTCATATGAATACATATGTGAATGTGTGTGTAAAAAAAAAACGAAAACAAAAACAAACAAAAAAAAGAAATTGGACATCATGGCTCAGAGATGACACTGGAATCTGAAAGGCTATGGCAGTAAGTTTTAAACCCTGGCATCTTCTGCCATGCTGGGAAGGCTTCAGGTAGAGGGCTAGAAATAGATCATCTGCTATCTAAGCATGACACTCGCTAAATGTGAGAAGGTTATCCTCTGCAAATTGATGGTCAGGTGAGAAATCCTTTAGTAAATAATGGTAAACAAGGAAGCAAAAAGATAAAGTATTTCTTTGCCCTCTATGCCTCTTCAGTGATTTCAGCAGAGTAATGGAAAAGGAGTTATGGGGTCTGCAAATATTAATTTAACTCTTGGTACTATAATGCAAGATTCTTGTTCAGTGACTGATTAGTGGAGAAACTTAATCTCATCAGTATTGACATTCTTAAGACCTAAAAGAAACCTGCAGGATGATGTTGGGTGGCCTCCTTGTGCACAATTTGTGGACAGACATGAACAACGGCCATGGGGGATTAGAAGGTCTAGTTGGGCTGTCATCTGCCCCACTGGAGCAAATACCCATAATTGACGAGAACTGTCTTACAGGCATCACCATTAAATAGCTCTTTGGAGATGTATAGTGGGTAAAGGTACAGTGGTAACAGATTTTTAAACTTGTCCCTCTAAGAACTTCTCATGTTGGGACAAGATTGAATTGAGGCCACCTTGCTCTGTTTTTGTTAGTGGCACCAAGGAAAATAAATATTAGTGAAAAAATTCGGCCACTGTCTTTGATATCATTCAAAGGTTTAATGATATGACCCCCAAATATTGATTTTCCTTAATAATCCCCTAAATTGCTACCATTCGTTCCTTTAAGTAATTTTTGAACATATATTTATTTTCAGGTTATGTTACCAATACATTTGGCAAGTTTACTGCCCACATTATGAAACTGTAAGAAATTCCTAGTCCTTTATATCATAATTTAGTGACCTTATCTATAGTCATTCTATCCATTCTCAGGATTTAAGAATCCTGCTTTTCCTGCTGGTCTTTGATTCAAAATTGTTAGAGGACAGTATTAAAAATTTGAGCTGTCCTAAGTGGGTTTTGTTATATCACATTTCTTTGCAACAGTGGTTTACATTCCTCACCAGTTACCCTTTATTTATTAATGTATGGTTTAGTGGAAATATAACAGTGGTATTCAAGTTCTTATATTTTAATTTTTTTAAAAAAATCCTTGACAAAACCTGACTCTGTATTTATATGATGATAGGATTTGGAATTGGTCATCTTTTCAGATTGAAGTTTTATTGATAATTTTAGGCTACCTCATTGTTCCCTTCATCATTTTGGTTGCCTTTCTTTGGCCAGTTAAAAGTTCTATTAGAGCTTTCTGAAAAGTGTAGCTACCAGAGCTTTCCAAAGTATCCCAGGGATTGATTGCATCATGGGAAGAAAAATGGTTTCTGATTTGTTTCTAGGACTCTTCAATATACTGAGTAGAATTTTTTTTTACATTTTTGGATACAACAACACAGTCTGTTTGGGAAATGGACTATAAATGGATTTATAGGGTATCATGTCCCTTGTACAGAAATTCCATTACTGGGAGCATATCCCCAACTTAAGGATAGGAACCTGACTACAAGGATGCCAGAATTTATAGAGGTTTCAGCCTAGTTGATCTCTAACCAAACCTTCTCGTATCTGTAACACCACCATCAAACACCAACTCAGTGGGGTGGTAGACTGAGGAAAATACAATAGCAGAAACCCTTTAAAGCATGGGTAGGGTTTCCAGGATGGGACCAGGAGTAGGGGAAAGGTTGCTTTCATGTATAAGGGAGGGATTCTCTGGTGTCACCCAGATTTGGTTGGATAACATGGTGCTTTCCTCCTGGGTTCCCTTGTACAGTTTAGACATTGTCTCCAGCTGTATTTCTACCACTTCTCTTTATTTCTTCTCATGGCTCTGGTTCAGGAATGCAACTAAACTTTTGCTGAAAAAGAAAAGAACTGTGGTTATGTAGAGGCTTCTGGACTCTCAAAGCCGTTGACATCCAGAGCCAGTACCTACTTTCACTATTACCTTCTTGACCAGTTGTGTCAACCATGATCTATATCAGATTGAAATTGAGAGAAGTGATGGCCATGTAAGATGGTTCATATCAGAGAAAAGAAAAAAAATCCAATGAACATGTTCCAGGTAAGATGTGGCCAGTGCAGATACACATTGATGCTGTTCATTTAGACAATGCACTCTTTTTTTTGTTGTTGTTTGTTTTTTTTTTTTTGGAGGGCAATTGGGGTTAAGTAACTTGCCCAAGGTCACATGGGTAGGTTTTTGTTTGTGTGTGCGTTAAGTGTCTGAGGCCGGATCCGAACTCAGGTCCTTCTGACTCCAGGGCCAGCACTCTACTCACTGCGCCACCTAGCCGCCCCAGACAATGCACTCTTACCCACAAAAGGTCTAGGCCTTCTGTGGGGGGATGTCCTTGGAGGTAAGGAGAGGATGCCCAGCTCACTCCCATCCCCTTGCCGTCTTCTCACAGGAGATGTGCTCACTCCAGCAGGAGATGGAAAGCACAAGGCAATCAACCAGACCTACCTCCATTACTCAATCACCTTAAGGTTCATGCTCTCCATATCTGCTGCCTGATAAAAATCCTGGTATCTATTGTCTACAGACACTCAATGAGCTTGGTACATAACTCGCCACTTTTCTCTCCTCCCCAGCAGATTTCAACATTACAGACTGACTCTTCATCAGACACCTTAACCTATTCAGTTTCCATGAGCTGTTCTTCTATTCCACCTCAGCCACACACAGATGGATATGCCCATTTGTCTTGCTGTCACTCATATATGTACCACCTCCGCGTCCAAGAATTCCCAGTTCCCCTTATCTAACTATACTTTATTGATTTTTCTCCTCTCCCTCTGCCTTCCCTTACAGAAATCCCACTCCTCTGCACCATGACCTCTAGTCCCTTGACCTCTCAGTTCTCTCCTAGGCCATTTCCTCTGCATTAGCCATTCTCTTCTTTTCCACATCTTGACCCCCTAGTGAACCAATTAAACTCTTCATTTTCCTCCTCTCTTGAATCCCTAATCCCCTCATCTACTCAAAATGTTCCTTTTTATTTAAAATATTATTTTAAGCCATAATGATATTGTCCAGTCTCCACTCCTCTATTTCCATTTCTGTTCTAAATGGCTGCCTTAGGGAACTCTAAACTATTACAGGTAATGAGAATTCTTCCATATGCCTATACAGTTAACAAATGATGGCCTACGTGGGAACCCCTTAGGGATATAGTGTTATTTCTCCTTAGCCCCTGTGGTTTACCAACCATCTCAAAAACTGAAAAATCACTTTCTTGGGGCCCCTACTTTAAAATGATCAATCTTGTGACCCAAAAACTTGACCTTTGTAGTATCAAGTTCCAACTTCCTCTTCTACCATCAAACAGCACCCTCAACATAAACTCACCTCTAAGCCTCTAAATAACATGGAATTAAGTTTATTGGTACCTAGATGACTGGAAAATATTTTGATCTATAGTACAGGACCTGAAAGTCTACTGCCTATATCCAGCCACGCCAGCTAATTTGGGATATTCAGTTGTCCACTCCTGAGCCTAACCCCAAAGCCAGGGTGCTCAGTGGTGGTGTCTAGAAAATGTGCAAATGTGTCAGAACCTGGTCAAAAGTTAAGTTGCTAAGGAAGACCCTGGACATTGGGAAGAATCCTCTCCCCTTCAGTTCCTGGCTAAGCCACTGACTTCAGAGGAAATAGTCAAGAAGAATATGAGTCTAAGCTGATGTACCCAGAAATGAAAAGACTTTAGGAAAGGAAAGATGCAAAATAGGTGTATGTTTACTGATGTTTGACCTTCTCAGCATCTCTAATTTCTCTGTTTCAAAGGAAATTTGAGAGTAGAGAATCACTCCCCAAACATTCCTTGGTAAAAATTAAGCATGTGCTGAAGGGAGCAGTACACATGTCCATGGGCCCAGGAAGCTGTCTTCATTCAGTTAATGCATGTGGCTACTCTGCAGTCCTCTGTAGCACATCCAGCGAAGGAACAATTTACAAATTTTGTTCTTGTTTTATTCCAAGAAACAGTGTTAGTCCTGGCTTTCCGAACCGATTGACCTTTTATGAATTTACAGGAAAAATGCGGGGGCAGCTGGATGGGTCCCAGTGTGTTTAAGGTTTGTTCTGATTCTTGTGGAACTTTGATGACTTCATTATTAACTTAAATTCACATGTTGATGCCAACAAAATGACCCCTGTAGCCTGATATCATTGTGGATATTGGTAATGTATTAATACATTCTGTCCTTCTAAATCCAAAGATGTACTTTGGAAATTGGTGCTGTACCTTTTCCTAGCAGGTACAAGACTCAGACAGGTAGGACATAAAGTTCAGAGTCCTGTCAAAAACTAATGTTTATCCATTCTTCTTTTTGACTTCTCTGAGCACCTTTATCTTTTCATGCTCAAGATTCCTCCCTCCCTCCTCACCTCCCTGTTTTATTCTCTCTTTAATTTAATTTCAGATCAGTTTTTCGTTTTGTTGTGGTTTGTTAGAGAAAATGTGATGATGACAGTTATCGTAAATTGTCATGGCCTAGATTAGTTTATGTTGCATTTTTTTAAAACTGGTGCTCCTTTCCTTAAATTAGATTCTTCCTTTTGGTTTCTTTATGATTTTTTAATGTCTGCAACTACCCTTTGGTCATTTTCTATAGTGTGACTAAAGTGACTTTCTTTTGATGATGTTAAAATCTTCTGCATTGAAATCACTGTCAGCAGCTGTGAATCTGTCACAAAGCTTTTCTTCAAAAGAAGAAGAAAATGTATATGCCCTTACAGTAAAGCTTTTAAAATAGGGCTTTTTCTTTTGGGGGTGGGGAGAGTTTCTAGTCAGGTCTTTAGTTTCTCTACAAATGGCATTCCTTGAGTCTATCTACATAGGCTAAACTTGGGATGATTGCTTGTCATTTGGCATGTTATCTTGACCCCCAGGCATATACTTTAATGCCTGACTGGAGAATCTAATAACCAAGCAAGGGCCCTTGATATGAGCAGCATATGCCCATCCAATATGAGAGCCCTAAACCAATGAGGTAAAATGGATAAAGTTGGCACATTATATCATAGTAGAATTGTTTTGATTTTCTCACTTTTCCCTTCAGAAAGTCTAGCAAGCTGAGCACTTTTCTGCTCTAACAAAGGTCATGTTTAATCTGCCAGCTTGTTCTTTGGATCCACCTTACATGCCTGGATTCTGAAGTTGTCTCTGAGTACTTTGATGCACCTGTAGCTCCAGAGAAGAAAAGAACAGCTCAGCCAGTGATGAATGGGATGTAAGCTGATACCTGGGGCACAGACTCCAAGACATTCATCAAGACCTCCACGCCAAATCTTTTTTCATATCTGAACCCTATGATTCTGCTTGATGACAGTTATTGTTTGGGATGTATTGTAGTGTTTCTCCTGCAGATGGGGATGTTTATATTGTGTAATAAGAGAGAACAAAGGCCACCAGACTAAACAGTAGCCTGAGTTTCAAACCGTGCTTCATGACTTCCTTGGCAAAACTTTCTTACAATCCCCAACATGTGTTAGCATTTAGCTTTTCTCTCAATGGCACATTATACAGGAGAAGAAAAAGAAAAAAGACCAGACAGTACTGTAGACTAATCATAGTTTTTATTGAGTTAAAAATGCCAACTCCTTTTAATACACTTTGGCAGTCTTAGACAGTATCATTAGATTTTTGTAGTACATTTCTCCACTTAGCATGAAGACATGAATTTTGCTTAGTTCAGTTGTTTGTATAATAAGCAGAGAATAGCCAGATTTTAAGGAAAGATTATATTGCATACCTCCAGATCCTCCAGTGGGGGTGGTCCTGGACTAACTGAACAGATTCCCATCTGGTAAACATTCTTAGAGCTCTTATTTTCCCTTTGAGTAGCAACTCTTCACGTTTTGTCTCGTAATTCTCAGCATTTTTGTCTTCCAGTACCACATCAGTGATTCTGCCTAGATCACCACTAAAATGATTTTGGGGATACAAAATAACTTGGGGCCAGTACAAGTCTCATTTAGAAAAAGTGGGATGATAATAAAAAACATGAATGATGGAAGAGACTGAAAAAGCTATTGTTTGTCAGCATAGGAAGAATCCGTCTCTCTTTAAAGATTCATTGTATCATCATCATCATCATCATCATCATCAAGACCATGGATTCCACCTGTGCCTTCCATTTTCACTTCTTTTTCTCCTTCATTCTTCAGCAGTTCATAAAGAGTATTTTTGTCTTTGTTCTGTAGATCCTTCTGATTTTTCACCAAAATCATACTCTAGTGCTGTCATGGAGGTGATTGTGATTTCCAGAAGACTTTACCAGTAGTTTTAGTATTCCTATTCCTTCTTCCTTTTTCACAGTCTTATGCACCAGGCAGTCCACCCCCAACCAGTGTTATCATATATGGAAAATTCAATATATGCATTAAATGAAAATGACAAGCCATCATATGATGACTGAAAATGGATATAAGGGAACCCCATTTAGTTTCAAATTTTAAATTATTGTTAGAAGGCTTCATTATAGATTATTAAAAAATAGTTTTCATTATAGATGATTAAAAAGATCTGAATCTTGGGTTAATGGGCCTCTCTAAGAAACTATGAAGCTTTGCAAGAAAGTACAGATCGTGATATGATGGAAAAAGCATTGGCTCTGGAGTCAGAGGGCATGGGTTCAAGTCCTTCTTCTGACATGTCTTGAGTGTCACTTAACCTGGGCCTTATTTTCCTCCCCTGTAAAATGAGAGGCCTGTACCAGATGTTCTCCAAGTCCCCTCGTCCTCCTCTACACTGACTGATTCTCTCCACCTGATGTTCCCTGCCTGAGCTTGTAGAGGGTACTTACTTCCAGGTCTGTTCTTGTTGCAAGAAGCAAAACGTCTTTGGGGGAGAAGAAACTTGTATTTTTTTGTCTGTTCATTCAGTCATGCAACAAACAAAAGACTTAGGAAATCCCTAAAGTATATAAGACATTGCACCATGCAAAGAGAGAGATGCCTTGGCTCCCTCTCCTCCATAAATTTACAGGTCACGAAATAGCATTGTGTTGGAAACAACCACAAATCCTAGGACTCTTAGTCTGCTAAACTAAGTGGGTCAATTGTATTTCTTTCTTTTCTTGTTTGGAAAATGTCTTGTTGCTTATCCCCAGCACTAGATTTTAAAGTCTATGTTCCAAATGCCTTCAAACAATTTGTTATTCAAGCCCCACTTTTTATGTGAAGAAGAAAAATATCCTTGTATAAACTGTTATCAGTCAGAATTTTGCAACTCTGTGTAAGTGAATTAGTACACAGTGTGGGTCAGTGCAAGCATTTTAAGGAGAAATGTTGCAAAAATTATTGAATACAAAAGCATTACTGCTTTCACAGTGAAAATAATGTTAGACCATAACTAAATATTATGAAAGTAATATTTTTTTCAAAACTGCCTCACTAATCCAGTAATTTGAAATCCAGCTTGATTCTACAGAACCTTAATTTAAAATGACTCATTGGCTGATGTGGCTGGTGAATTATATAAGTAGTAAGAAATTGAAAAACTCTTGTGTTCAGTTAGTTCTGCATTCTAAATGGTCACTGAGTAGATAGGATAACTAAAAATCCTGCCATGCATTCTTTGCAAGCTCAGTTTACTACATTTTAAGTCAACAAATTACTGAGCACCTACTATATATAAAGCATAAAGATAAATCTGTTCATCTTTATTGGAGTTGACTTTGTGGGTGATCATTTCATCAGTTACTGTGCACTCCAAGAAATTATCCAAATTATTTTGTTGTATTAGAATTCAGTTATTTTTGGGGGCAGCTAGGTGGCGCAGTGAGTAAGAGCGCCGGCCTCGGAGTTGGGATGACCCGAGATCAGATCCGGCCTCAGAAAATGAGCACCCACGCATAAACAATGACTAGCCATGTAACCTTGAGCAAGTTACTTAACCCCAATTGCTTTAAAAAAAAAAAAAGAATTCAGTTATTTTGCTTTTTACTTGAGGTTATCTGACTTTTGGCTTGGGCTTAGAAATCTGATTGATAGGGAATAATATCTGCTATCTGCAATTTGGTTTGGGACTGCAAGGTCTAGAACTTCTGGTACATCCTTTTCACTGTGAAACATCATCATGAGCAAGCAGCTCTTACAAATACCAGCATCGTCTCACTGGAAAATGTTGATAATTAAATCATAGATCATAGAACTAGGATGAATCTTGAGAGGTGATTGAATGCAGGCCCTTGCTTCTGGGTAGGCTGAATTACAAATCATATCAAATGCATATCATTTTAATTATATTAGATTGGCCCATTTAACATATTTACATAATTTATAGATATCTTATGTTTATATGAAAAATGTTATCAATGCTTAATATTTATAGATTTGGATTTTTGTTTGTGCCCGAGTTACTATCCTGTCATAATTTAAGCCTCCCTAGAGGTACACTTATTTCTTCCAATTATCAGAATACACCAAGCAAGTCCCCAAGCATCTAAGCTGTTCGAAGAGTGCCTTGACCAAGGCATAGGATGCTTTGTTAAATTCCATTGTTTGGGAAGGGTTTTGTATTGAACACAAGCATACAACACAATATATGTGAACTAGAAGCTTATATTCACTGGTAGCAAGGGTTGGGTTTATTTCATTTATTAAATTCTGACAGATACTAGGGGAACATGCAGAAATAAATAAGACATGACCCTTGTTCTCAAGGTGCTTGTGGTTTAGAGTGGATATCAATGACATATCACAAAGAAATGTCCTAATATTTTTGCATAGTTTTGTAAGATGAGGACAAAGTGCTATAAGACTGAGTGAGGAGAGAAATATTTTCATTTGGGAGAATCTGGTAAGGGTTTCATGAAGGAGATGGAATTTGGGATGGACATTGAAGGCTGAGTAGAACATCAACAGGTAGAAATTAAAGCCAGGACAGCTAATCCAGGGGTAAGGAATAGGGAGAAAGAAGGGGGTGTATTAGAGAACAAGAAGATAAATGATCACAAAAATTTCTTTTCAATTGATTTGTTTCCAAACTCCATCCAAAGGTCAGCTTCTTTTAAGGCACATTTAATGCAACTTCTTCATTCTAAGAATCTGGACCGTTCTTTGAAGCTTGTTAAAATAGACTCAAGCTGCATCATCTCGCATGATTTTCAGTCAGTCAATAAGTGTGGGGGTGAATACTACCTCCCTTTTTTTCCCTAAGCACACTAATAGTTGACCTTTCAAATCTAAGGTTTATTGGTTTTAACTCACATTATGACTTACATTAGCAACTGAATTGCAAAAATAATAAAATCCTATTGTGAAATAGAAAAGGAATTATTCATTTTTCATGGATTATAAAACACTGTCAGATTGTCATCCAGTCACTAGAGCAGAACCTAATATCATGAGAGTTAATTCAATTTCATGAAAGAAACAGTTATTTCTTTATCAATAAGTTCAAGTCCATTACTTTTTTTTTGTTTTGCTTTTTAGAGGGCAATTGGGGTTAAATGATTTGCCCAAGGTCACATGGCTGGGTTTTGTGTTAGGTGTCTGAGGCTGGATTTGAACTCAGGTGCTACTGACTCCAAGACCGGTGCTCTACTCACTGTGCCACCTAGCCACCCCATAGCCCATTACTTTTTAAAGTGTCTTAATTATATTTATTGTAAATCATAGTACTCTGCATATAATAGTCTTTTAGAAGAGTGAATTAAACATATAGTTTCCTAAAGAAGTATCTTTTAACTGCAAAAGCTTTTGGAACCAAAATTCAATACTTAAAGACTCTTTAGGGAAATAGAAAAATAGATTAGATATCGATAAACTGGGTTTTCTAATTAATATGGACGATATTTTAGAAAGAGGTGATATACTGAAAGTTAAACAAGGCTTGCTAAAATCAATCAATCAATAAGCATTTATTAAGTTCTTAGTATCTACTAGACACTTTGCTAAGTATTGAATATTACAAAGAAAAATCTAAAACAATCCCTGCCCTTGAGGAGCTTACATTTTTAAAAATAGATCTTTATTGATTACTAATTTCCCTCATTCCCTCCCCAGAATGAATCCCAGAGAGCCAATCCTTATTAAAAAAGGATTTTTTTTTAAATAAAAAAGAAGCTAAAACAAACTCTCATTCAAACCTATCAGTACATTTTCAAAAAATCTGATTCTGTATGTAGTGTTTCATACCCATAAAACCTCCAGCTCTGCCGAGCAGCAGGGGAGGTATCTTCTCACGCATCTTCTTTGGGGTCAAGCTTGTTCTTTATAATTTGGCCACATTCATTTACTGCTATTTGTAGTTTTGTTCTTTACATTTACATTGTTGTAGATGTTGCATCAAGTTGATTCATGTTGCATCAGTTCATTTCAGACCTTCCTTGCTTCTCTGTATTCATCATGTTAGTCTTCCTTGTATCACAGTAATATTCCATTACATTTTTGTAACATTAACATTTGTTTAGTCATTCCCCAACTGTCAGGCATCTGTTTTGTTTCCATTTTATTGCTACTGCTGCTATCAATACTTTAGTGTATGTGGGGACCTTCTTCTTGTCATTTGAGGGTATGCACATTTTAACCACTTTGGCTAATTCCATATTGCTTTACAGAATAGTTAAACTATTTATAGCAGTATCAATATGCATTGTGTGTATGTGTGTATGTGTGTGTGTGTTTCTGTTTCCACACCCATTCTGACATTGTCTGTTGCCATTTTTTCAATTTCTTGTATGTGAACTGAAACTAGTGAATTGTTTTGATTTGCATTTCTGTAGTAGTGATAAAGATCATTTTCCCACATAGTTGTTAAGAAAGACAACGCCACACAACTCATATGTAGAGGTAAGCAAAAACAAATTCTTGCATTAGCCATGTCCAAATAGTTACGTCTCTTCTGTGCTTTGAGTCTATTATGAATCTTCTGGAATCATAGTTTGTCATTGCATTGATTGGAATTCTTAAGTCTTTTAAAGTTATCTATTCAATATTGTTGTTATTATATAAATTGTTCTCTTGGTTCTGCTAACTTCATCCCCTTCATTTTTTACAACACAATAGTATTCTATTTATTTTATATACCATAACTTTATATATATATATATATATATATATATATACATACATACACACACCATATTTATATACCATAGCTTTTTATTCATAACTTTTTTCAGTAACCCATCAGTTTCCATTTCTTTGCCACCAAAAAAAAAAAGCCATGATGATTTTTGGTAAAAATTACATGTGGTTTTAAGAAAAAATATTTTTTCTTTATCATGTCATAAGTCTCAGCTCTAATTTATCATAATAATTTGTTCAATTCTTTGTTTTCCCTTTTCTTTCTCTTTCTTTTTCACTTTCTTTCTCTTTCTCTCAGATTTGTTTAGATCTGAGAGAAGAACAATAAAGTCTCCTATTATTCTTTTGCTGCCAATATCTTCTTGGAATTCAATGAATTTTTTTCCTTTATTAATTTAGGTCCTGTGCCATTTGGAATATTTGATATTAATATTGGTTTATTATCTCAGATTCATTTAAGCATATGGTTATTTCCATATTTATCTCTTTCTGTATTGTGAATTCTTACTTTGCTTTGTCTGACAACACAATTACCAATCTTTCTTCTTTGTATTCATTTGAAGCCCAGTAAATTTTGTTCCAGCTCCCCTTGTTTATTCTATGTATGTCTTTGATTCATACATATAATAAATTTTTGAGGTTTTGTTTTCTTATCCATTCTGTCACTCTTTCATTTCATTACCTTATTTAATCTATTCACATTTAAAATTATGAAAGTTATATTTATGTTTTCCTCCATTAATGTCTTGAGCATTTTGTCACTTAATATTTGTTACTTCTCCTCTTTTAAGTCAGCACTCTGTTTTTAAAAGGTTTCTTTAATGTAGCCATCTTCACAAAGCTTTATTCATCCCTACCCTCATTGCCTCTCCTGTCTTAACCTTTTCCCTAATTTTGAAATTTTATTTAACTTACTGATTTCTTAAAAAAAAAAAAACTTAAAAAGAATCTAATTCTCCCTGTCTTTTCTCTCTTCCTTTTCCTTCTTTCAGCAAAGTGGTCAAGTCAAAAATCCTTTCTACTTTCCTCCTCTCCAACTACTTTTGTCCATTAGCTTTTTTTTCTTTTCCTTTTTCTGTGAATGATTTCTTTACCATGTTCCCTTCATTAATATGAATCATTTTTGTTTATTTTGATTTTTTATTCTTTGATTCATGGTTTGTACACTAATTTATTTTCTATTTAGGAGCTTTGTATACTCATGGGATTTTTGCTTCTGAAATATTAAGTTTGAGTTCCCCTTTTGTTCACTTTTATTCTTATTGCCTTTGTAAATCTTGACCCCGTACTGCCTTTTTTTCTGTTGTGATTCTCTTTTAGAAGATTCTTAAGGAACAAATGAAGATAGAAACATTGCCCCATAGTATAAATTTCCCTGTGTCTCAAATCATGTTGTCCAGTTATGCCCCCTGCCCTCCTCCTCATCATTCTCCTTCCCATTTCCCACGCATCCATTCACTCTCTGGCTCCATATCATCCTGCCTTTTTGGATGGCAGTGGTGCTCTAGACTTGATTTCCTTTCTCCTGAGTCAGATTATTGTCCATGAGGGCATAACACTCCCCATACATCCAAATCCTGTTAATGGTTAGACCCATTTTTAGGCCCCACGTCCCATTATAGAGTATATCTCCTCTGCTGTGTGAATACTCTTGATGGGGACCCACTCTCCACATCAGGTTGAACCTCCCCCTTTCCTATGACTTCCTTCAGTTCTTCACTTTGCCTCTTTTCCTATTCTCCTATAGCTGTACTTTTTACTGAGAGACTATATGAGTTTTCTTTCTGTCTTTGTTCACCAATGGACTTGATTAGGGCATATTCCATATTCTCCTCAATCCGACACCTTCTGTCTCCTCTTTGTGCCCTTTCATGTTCTGCAATGTAGTGCCACAAAATATATAGAACCACCAGAATTTATGTTAAATAAGGAGTTGTAGGTTTTAGTTAAATGTTTTTGACATCTGTTCTACCACTGCCACTTTTCTTCTTTCTTTCTTTCTTTCTTTCTTTCTTTCTTTCTTTCTTTCTTTCTTTCTTTCTTTCTTTCTTTCTTTCTTTCTTTCTTTCTTTCTTTCTTTCTTTCTTTCTTTCTTTCTTTCTTTCTTTCTTTCTTTCTTTCTTCCTTCCTTCCTTCCTTCCTTCCTCCTTCCTCTCTCTCTCTCTCTCTCTCTCTCTTTTTGCTTTTTGGAGGTGGGGAAGGGAGGGCAATTGGGGTTAAGTGACTTGCCCAAGGTCACACAGCTAGTTTTTTTTGTGTTACATGTCTGAGGCTGGATTTGAACTCAGGTCCTCCTGACTCCAGGGCCAGTGCTCTACTCACTGTGCCACCAAGCTGCCCCTCACTTCTCCTATTTCTTTAAATTTGACTTTCATCTTTATTACCTTGTGTATTTTTTTTTATATTTGAAACATTTAATGTTAAAACCCCGAATTTCAGATCCATTTCCTTCCTCCCTTGTCACCCATTCCCTCTGGGGAGATAAGTAATTCAGTATATGTTGTACATGTCTAGCTATGCAAAACATTACCATAGTAGATATATTGTACAAGGCTGCTTATAATTCCCTCCCACTCATCCCACCCCCCACCTGGTCCATTCCCTACATGTTCCTGTCCCTCTTCTATAGTGGGTACTTCCAACCTCCCCTCCCCCCAAGGATGCCCTCCCATCCATCATCCCTCCTCTCATCCCCCTTCCCCCTATTCTGCTGGAGGTTGAGATATCCCATTTAGTATGTATGTCATTCTCTCCCTGAAACAAATTCAATGAAAATGTGGATTTGCCTTTTTTTTCCCTTCCTATTCTCCCCCTCCCTTGCAACCACTTCCCCTTGCTTCTTCTACATGAGATAGTTTACCCTACCCTGTCTCTCCCCATCTCCTCTTGCCACTTTCCTCTCTTACCTCATAATTTCATCCCTTGAGTATTCTCCCTTCCCAATAAATTCAACCTATGCCCTCTATCCATATATAACTGTAACCATATACACACACATTCACATATGTATTCATATGACCACACCCCCTCTTCCATTATTTTCATAGTGAGAAAGATATCATCAGTCACAGTTATTGCTTTTCCATATAGGAATGTAAATAGTTCAACTTTGATAAGTTCCTTTTTGATTTCTTTTCCCTGATTACCTTCTCAGGCATCTCTTGCTTCTTGTGTCTGGATGTCAAATTTTCTATTCAATTCTGGTTTTTTTCCTCAAGAATGCTTGAAAGTCCTCCATTCCACTGAATGACCATATTTTCCCCTGAAACAAAATACTCAGTTTTACTGGGTAGGTGACCCTTGGGTTCATTCTCAGTTCTTTTGCCCTCTGGAATATCATATTCCATGCCTTTCGATCCCTCAGTGTAGAAGCTGCCAGGTCCTGGGCTATTCTGATTGTGTTTCCACAATATTGAAATTGTTTCTTCCTGGCTGCTTGTAGTATTTTCTCCTTGATCTGGGGATTCTGGAACCTGGCTATAACATTCCTGGGAGTTTTCTTTTTGGGGTCTTTTTCAGGAGGTGATCGGTGGATTCTTTCAACCTCTATTTTGCCCTCTGGATCTAAAACATCAGGGCAATTTTCCTTGAGAATTTCTTGAAGGGTGATTTCTAGTTCTTTCTTTGATCATGGCTTTCAGGTAGTCCAATAATTTTTAAATTGTCTCTCCTGGATCTATTTTCCAGGTCAGTGGTTTTTCCCATGAGATATTTCACATTGCCTTCTAATCTTTCATTTGTTTGTATCTGCTTAACAGCATCTTGGTTTCTCATAAAGTCATTAGCTTCCATTTGCTCCAGTCTAACTCTGAAGGAATGAATCTCCTCAGTGAACTTCTGAGATTCTTTTTCCATCTGGCAAATTCGACTTTTTAAGGCATTCTTCTCCTCATTGCCCTTTTGGGCCTCCTTTGCCATTTGAGTTAGTCTATTTCTTAAGGTGTTGTTTTCCTCAGTCAGGCTGTTGACCCTCATTTCATACCTTTCCTGCATCCTTCTCATTTCTCTTTCCAATTTTTCCTCCACTTCTCTTATTTGATTTTTAAAGTCCTTTTTAAGGTCCTGTATGGCTTGCAACCCGCTCATGTTTTCCCCTGGGGCTTTTGGAGCAGGACTTCTGACCTCACAGTCCTTTTCCCACTCTATGCCCCCAAAATAGGAGTCTAGGGTTGCATTTTTCTGTTTCCTTTGCCTTGGCATGTTGCCACTTAATTACTTGACTTTTGGGCTTGTTGCCACACTGTGGCTTTAAGGCCAGATAGAGGAATTTTCATCTCGAATGTGTGGGGGGCAGCTTCCATTTCTGGCAAGCTGTAAACCCACCCACGACTTCCACCCCAGATCACAATCCAGATCCAGGGAGGTTAAAGCAAGAGCGATTACCCCCCAAGACTGATCGCTGGATCTCCCTACAGTTCGCAGGCCAGGAGCTGGAGCTGCCTCTGAAAAGTACAAAATGGCGTGTCTCCTCAGTGGCTTCTAGCCCCCAGGGGAGGGAGCTGACGCATTCCCCAAATACTGGTCCCAAAGTCCATAGGACACTAACCTCTTACTTTGTCCTAGGCATGTCTATGTTGATAATTCTGGAGTCACCACAGCTGCTGGTGTTCTGGGGTCTCTCCAGCCGGCTGCTGGCCCTGCGGCCCTGGGGCTAAAACCCCAGCTCACGCGGACCTGGGCTCAGCTCGGCTCAGCTCCCTGCGCTCTGCGCGCTGTGTGCTGCAGGCTCCCAGAGCTCTGCACTGGTCTTTCCTGCAGGGCTGCTGGGCTGCCCTCAGAGGGAGGTTAGCTTCTCTGTGTTGTTCTGTGGGTGCCGGGGCTCCAGAGGTTGTTCAGAGTCCCCTTTTACATAGTTTTGGGGGAATCTGGGGGCAGAGTGGCTTGGATGAGCTGTTTCTACTCCGCCATCTTGGCTCCGCCACCTTGTGTACTTTTAAAAGAAATCTGTTAAGAGGATTCTTCTTATTGGTTTTTATTTTTATCTAATAGGAGTTTTTCTCCTGTTTTTCTTTTAAAAGTCTTTAATGATTGGAAAACTTGTTTCTTTACTTATCCTTTCTTGGGAAGTTATCTTTGGCTTTTTGTAAGTAATATAATTTGCTGACACCTTCTTTGTTTGTTTGTTTGTTTTTTGTGACACTGATCTGTTTTCATTGATGAATAGGCTCATGGTTGCAGGGTGTGTCATTTTGGATCGTATCTTGAACTACTTTGCTTTTCTACTTATGTCATCCTCTCTTTTACTGTGGCTACTGGTGGGTGCAGAGTACTCTTGTATTTCA
Organism: Gymnobelideus leadbeateri; assembly: GCA_011680675.1. Classification (NCBI taxonomy): domain Eukaryota; kingdom Metazoa; phylum Chordata; class Mammalia; order Diprotodontia; family Petauridae; genus Gymnobelideus; species Gymnobelideus leadbeateri. The sequence goes on from WOXC01007985.1 coordinate 22,923, forward strand.
ATTCTGTTTCCTTTATATTTGAATGTCTTTCTCTTGGTTGCTGGCAAAATTTCATGTTTGTTATTGGAACTGTTAAATTTAACCTCTATGTGTCTTGGAGTTTGTAGTCTGGGTTTGTTTGTTGGGGAGCCTATCTTTGAATTATTTCAATTGGACCTTTCTTTTTCATATTCAGACATTCTTTGTAGTTTTCTTAAATTATTTCCTACATTTTAGTTTTCAAGTTGTTTTCATCTGTCATGTTCTTTTGGGAGACCTATGAGTTTAAGTTGACCCTATGTATCCTTTCTTCAAGATGAATGGCATCTGTCATTTAGAGACCTTGTGTTAATCTTTTTACATTGATCCCCTCTAATGAGGGAAACAACATATATAAGAATCAGTACATCCAAGATAAATCTAGACTAAATGAAAGGTAGCCTTTGAAAGGAAGGCCTTCTGTAAGAGATGGTCCTTGAGATGGGTCTTCAAGGAAGCTGGAGAAGAGGGAGGGCATTCCAATTCGAGGAGACAGCCAATACAAAGACGTAAAAATGAGAGATGAGGTGACCTTTGAGAGCAACAGCAGATAGGGCAGTGTGGCTGAGGAAGTGGAAGGGAGTAGTGTGTTTTCTAAAAATGGAAAAATAGGAAGTGGCCGTGTTGTCAAGAGCTTTAAATACCAAACAGAAAAGTTTGTATTTGATCCTGCAGGTAATAGGGAGTTACTGGGGCTCATTGAGCAGGAGAGTGACTTAGTCTCTTTGGCAGCTATGGGGAGTAAGGTTTGGAGTGTTGTGAGTAAATAGAGACTTGAGGAAGAGAATCCAATTAAAAGACTCCTACTGTAGGAGTCTAGTGGAAAGGAAACGAGGGCCTGGACTAGGTTGGCTGCTGTGGTGGTGGAGAGAATAGAACGTATGAGGGAAGCAGGTCCAAGACTTGCAGCTAATTGGATATGGAGATGAGAGCAGTTGGGTATGGCACCAAGTTTTCTTTTAAGCTTGCCCATCCAGAGTCCTCTGGGATTTTTACTATCTAAGAAAGTAACCAGAGATGTTAAAAAAAACAAAAACCTCATACATCAGGAAAACCAAGACCGCCCAAAGAAATCCTTTCACCCACAATCCAATGCTGCCACAAACCAGCATACAGGGTAGGGTCATAATGGCCGTCCTTTATGTCACGCCTTGTCTTTCTAGAATGGCACTAACAGAACACCTTTATTTTTTTTGCTTACTATATAAGTAGAGAATTGGTGAATTGTTTAGATGCTAATCTAGTTCATCTCAGTGTAATTTGGAGAAGGGAGTTGCTGAGTAGCTCAAGTTTGTTTACAATTTAAAATGTTCTGGTGAATCTCATTAGTTGTCTTTAATGCATTTTTAAAGCTGCTATGAACAACAAAATTTCTATTTTATAATAAAGGAAGTATGACATAAACCATATGGAATAAAATATATGTGATGATATCTATACAATTATGTGTGTGGTTTTTTGTTTGTTTGTTTGCTTTGGATACAGACCTGTGATTTCTTTGGTGTAAGGAATGGCCAATGAAGGAACTCCTATCAAAGTAAATCCACAACTGCTCTGTTTAGCCATTATTATTATTATTATTATTATTATTATTATTATTATTATTTTATTTCATTAACTATTTCTCATTTACCTGTAAAAAGATTTCAACAATCTTTTTTGTAAACTTTGAGTTCCAAATTCTTTCCCTTTCTCTCACTGCTCTGTAGATGTAGGTTCCTTGAGAAGGCAAGCAACTTGATAGCAATTATATATGTGAATTCATACAAAACATACTAAATTTAGTCTCAATGAGTTTTTTGTGGGCACTGAGATTAAATGACTTATGTGGGGTTATACAACCAGGATGAGTCAGAGGCATGACTTGAATCCAGGCCACCCAAACTTCAAGACAGGTTTTCTATTTATTTGGCTACTCTGTCTAATGTTGGAGGTATTCAGAAGGTTTATGTTTATTATTATTAACAAAAATAAAAAAGTGCTTTGCACATCACCATTCCCAGTGTTTGAGCAATTATATGAAAAATAAAAGTAACAAAAAATAAAAAATAAAAGGAAAGAAAACTGCATACCTCCTGTGTACAGTGCTAGGTACTGGACAGAGATACAAAGGTGAAAAGTGACCTTTAAGTCCATACCTTCAAAGAACTTACATTCTAATAGTAGAGCCAAGACATTCACAAATAAATATAATGCAAATTTGAATTTGATAAATGTAAAATAAAGGTGAAAACCAAGTACTCTGATTTAAAGAGCAAGAAACCATTTCTGTTTTTTGGGTATGGGAGAACAGGAAGATTAATGAAGATTTCAAAGTTACCAACTTCATTCTGCTGAGAAATGAAAGATAACCTAAAGATTTTCTATGCATTTAACAGTAACAAAAAATTCAGAGGGAAATGTAATGGATGAATAGTGCCAGAAAATAAAAACTTATCAAATATTGAAGTACTGAAAATGACCTGACATTGTTACTTTGGGTGATCTTGGTGCAGAATTCATTTCTTAGAATTTAAATAGTAATAAGCATTGCATAGCAACTCTTCAAAAAGGGGGGATGAAGCATTTCTAGAGAATAAAATATGAAATTAACCCTGTACATAGCATTTTATATTATACAAGGAATAACAACATTTTATACTCTAAACTTTGTAATACCCTGTTGACTGACATCTTCCCTGGATACATTTAGAGTATATGAATGAAACTATAAACTGTTGAAATTCATTTGAAAATGTGAGGTTACTCAAATTTAAGCCTTAAATTCTTCAAAAGAGGTTCACTTCTCTTTAAAAAAAAATTTTTTTACACACTCATTCACATATGTATTCATATGACCACACCCCCTTCTTCCATTATTTTCATAGTGAGAAAGATATCATCAGTCACAGTTATTGCTTTTCCATATAGGAATGTAAATATTTCAACTTTGATAAGTTCCTTTGGATTTCTTTTCCCTGATTACCTTCTCAGGCATCTCTTCCTTCTTGTGACTGGATGTCAAATTTTCTATTCAATTCTGGTTTTTTCCTCAAGAATGCTTGAAAGTCCTCTATTCCACTGAATGACCATATTTTCCCCTGAAACAAAAATACTCAGTTTTGCTGGGTAGGTGACCCTTGGGTTCATTCCCAGCTCTTTTGCCCTCTGGAATATCATATTCCATGCCCCTCGATCCCTCAGTGTAGAAGCTGCCAGGTCCTGGGCTATTCTGATTGTGTTTCCACAATATTGAAATTGTTTCTTCCTGGCTGCTTGTAGTATTTTCTCCTTGATCTGGGGATTCTGGAACCTGGCTATAATATTCCTGGGAGCTTTCTTTTGGGGATCTTTTTCAGGAGGTGATCTGTGGATTCTTTCAACCTCTATTTTGCCCTCTGGATCTAAAACATCAGGGCAGTTTTCCTTGAGAATCTCTTGAAGGGTGATTTCTAGGTTCTTTCTTTGATCATGGCTTTCAGGTAGTCCAATAATTTTTAAATTGTCTCTCCTGGATCTATTTTCCAGGTCAGTGGTTTTTCCCATGAGATATTTCACATCACCTTCTAATCTTTCATTTGTTTGGATCTGCTTAACAGCATCTTGATTTCTCAAAAAGTCATTAGCTTCCATTTGCTCCAGTCCAACTCTGAAGAAATGAATCTCCTCAGTGAGCTTTTGAGATTCTTTTTCCATCTGGCAAATTCGACTTTTAAGGCATTCTTCTCCTCATTGCCCTTTTGGGCCTCCTTTGCCATTTGAGTTAGTCTATTTTTTAAGGTGTTGTTTTCCTCAGTCAGGCTGTTGACCCTCATTTCATACTTTTCCTGCATTCTTCTCATTTCTCTTTCCAATTTTTCCTCCACTTCTCTTATTTGATTTTTTAAAGTCCTTCTTAAGGTCCTCTATGGCCTGCAACCCGCTCATGTTTTCCCCTGGGGCTTTTGGAGCAGGACTTCTGACCTCACAGTCCTTTTCCTGCTCTATGCCCCCAAAATAGGAGTCTAGGGTTGCATTTTTCTGTTTCCTTTGCCTTGGCATGTTGCCACTTAATTACTTGACTTTTGGGCTTGTTGCCACACTATGGCTTTAAGGCCAGCTAGAGGAATTTTCGTCCGAACGTGTGGGGGGCAACTTCCGTTTCTGGCAAGCTGTAAACCCACCCACGACTTCCACCCTAGATCACAATCCAGATCCAGAGAGGTTAAAGCAAGAGCGATTACCCCCCAAGACTGATCGCTGGATCTCCCTACAAATTTGCAGGCTGGGAGCGGGAGCTGCCTCTGAAAAGTACAAAATGGCGTTTGTCCTCAGTGGCTTCTAGCCCCCAGGGGAGGGAGCCGACGCATTCCCTAATACCAGTCCCAAAGTCCATAGGACACTAACCTCTTACTTTGTCCCAGGCAAGTCTATGTTGATAATTCTGGAGTCGCCACAGCTCCTGGTGTTCTGGGGTTCCTCCATCTGGCTGCTGGCCCTGCCGCCCTGGGGCTAAAACCTCGGCTCATGCGGACCTGGGCTCGGCTCGGCTCCTGCGCTCTGCGCTGCACGCTGCCAGGTCCCAGACCACTGCGCTGGTCCTTCCTGCAGGGCTGCTGGGCTGTCCTCAGCGGGAGTTTAGCTTCTCCGTGTCGTTCTGTGGGTGCTGGGGCTCCAGAAGTTGTTCAGAGTCCCGTTTTACATCGTTTGGGGGGAATCTGGGGGCAGAGTGGCTTGGATGAGCTGTTTCTACTTCACCATCTTAGCTCCGCCCCCTCTTTAAAAAATTTTAAAGGAAATTCTAGTTTACATTTGCACCATGAAAAGAAAATATGAACTTTCTTTTGTTAAAGTCTTTGAATAGAAAAATGACTCCTGACAGAACCTGGATTCATAAGAAATGTGTCTGTGAAGTTAGACTGGTTTTAAAAATAAAACGTATAGGCCCAAAGGTATGTCATCTTTCAGAGTTGTCAACTTGGGATGCCCATATTTCAGCAATGCCACTACTGTTACTCAGAAGACTTTTTTTTAGTAAGAAAGTTGCCTTCAGAACTAGGTCACACCAGAAAATATTTTATTTCTTGTATATATAAAATGTGTGAATACACACATGTATATGTACATATATGTTTATATGTGTATGTGCATCTCAGTTTTGATTCTGTATAATATCACCCAGTTTGATTATTGACCTTGTTCACAGTCTGGGTTCCAAGAGATTTGGGTTATTGATTTAAAAAAAATCATCAAGGCAGCCAGTTAGAGGAAATAGAGAGTCAAGGAGAGCACATCCTGTTTCTGACCCTCACTGGCTGTGTGACACTAAAGTTGATGTATTTCTCAGTGTCCCATTTAGCACTTTAAGACAGAGTTGCAGATCAGCTGTGGATCTGCTTTGGCAAAGGAAAAGTGCAATTACAGAAATGGCCAAAATGATGGGTAGGTGATGAATGGTAAGAACTGTTTGCAAGTTATTGCAGTAGTTCAGATGAGTAGTAATGAGGGTAGTTACTAGGATGGTGATACTATGGAGAGAAAAGCAGAGTTGCTTATGATAGATATTGAGATATAGACAACTAGATGGCCACAGCAGATACAACACTGGACATGGCATGATGAGAAGACCGGAATTCATGTCTAGCCCCAGATACTTTCTAGCAAGTCTCTTAATTGGTTTTTGCCTCAGTTTCCCAGTCTGTAAAATGGGGATTATAATAACATTCAAACCTCACCCCCCCCCAGAGTTGTTGCAGGAATGAAATGAGATAATATGCTTCAAATGCTATGCAAACCATAAGGTTCTATATAAATGCTAGCTATAATGATGATGGTGATGATGATGGAAAAGTGGAATTTAAAGTCCTTCGTAACCAATTAAATATAAGAAGAGGAAATGAAGAGGAGAAAAGAGTCAAAGATATCTTCAAGGTTTAGAATGTGGAAGAAAGACAAATGGTGGGGTCCTACACAGATAAATAGGGATAAATGAAGTGAGGTTAGAAAGAGGAGAAAGATACAGGGGGGAAGGGAAAAGTCTCAGTGTTAGACATTTTGGATTTGTAGTGCTGGTGGGGTATTCAGGGCAAGGTATCTAATGGGTAGTTGTAAGTAAGGGTTTGGCATTCAAATAAAAGGTCAAAAGTCAGGATAAATACTTTGGAGTCAGATACACACACCTCCATTCATACATACATACATACAGAGACAGAGAGAGGAGGAATGATGTTATTGGCAAAGGTGAGAGTATGTAGAAAAAAGAAGACAGAATCAAAGACTCACTTTGGGAACATGTAAATTAACAAGTCAAAAAAAATGAAGAGTCAGTGAAGGAAGTAGGGTGTCTAGAGAAGTAGGTCAAGAAACAGGAGAGCATAGTTATCTCTACAAAGCCGGAGGAGGAGAACATATCTAGTAGGAGAGGATGGTCAGTTGTTATAGATAGGCTGTAAAGGATTAGACTGGGGAAAAAGACCATTGACCATGGTGATATGGAGATCACAGATGCCTTTTGAGCAATTCTGGGCTATTAAAACCATACTTCAGGGGTTGAATAGAGAGTGGACCTTGAGAAGTAACACATATGGGGTGAAGAAGAGATTTAAGATGGAGGCTTGATGGAAGAGAGAAGAAAAGGCCTCTTAAAAAACTCTTGGCTTCCTTCAAAGTTTAACTCAAATATAATCTCCTATATGAGGTCTTAACTGCCTCCTCCAACTGTTAGGGGCTGCCCTCTGAATTACCTTGGATTTGTATTTCATATACTTGTTTTCCTCCATGGAATATAAGCTCTTTGTTAGCAGGAAGTATTTCCTTTTTTTTCCTTTATATCCCCACCTAATAGGGATTTAATAAATACTTTATAATGGCTGGTTAATTAATAGTAATGAATTAAGTGGAAATCCTCTTTTTCTGGAATCTCTCAAAATTCCATACAATTTACATTTACAAATTAAACAATAGTAATTAATATTTTTGAGTGTTACTGGGTATAAGATATTTTGCTAGGCACAGCAGAAGATACAAAGACTCTCTCAAGGACCTTAGAGTCTAATTAGGGAAATAAAACATATATAGGAAAAGATGACAAGAAGCAATCGATCAGCCAGCATTTATTAAGTCTTTACTATACGACAGCAACTGTGGTAAGCATGGAGGATAAAAAGAAGTCACACCCACCAAACTTGTCCCTGCCCTCAAGAAGCTTACAATATAATGGAAGAGAAAATGTCTAAATAAATAGATTTATAGGAGATACATACATATTAGAGGGAAACTAACCTTAAAAGGAAGGGCTCAAGTGCCAAGGGGCCAGAAAAGCCTCCTGAAGGATTATACCAATAAGAATTCAAAGGAGGAATAGATCACTGGGATAAGTAGGAAAGAATTACGGGAAAGTAGGATTCAAGTAGGTTCTTGAATAAGAGAGAGGATTTATAGAGGAGAGGTATGTGAGAATGTCCTCATCAAAGACTGGTAGACAGGAAGATCTGTTCTGGAGTGCCAGTTTATTTGAAGAACTTCTTCCCCATCCCTAAAGTGAGTAGTAGATAAAGGTGGAAAGCAGACCTGGAGCCAAGCATTGGAATTCCTTGCGTGCCTGCCTCAGGTGTTTCAACTTTATCCTGTTGGGCTTGGGGAGCCAATAAAAGGTGTCTGAGCAGGGAAGTAACATAAGGAAAGCCCTGTCTGAAAATTAATAATATGTGGAATGGACTCCACGTCAACCGGCTCTGGTTCTTTCTTCAACAGTGTTTGGACGGAACAGATCCGGGGTGCCTCCCAGCTCCCCTCGCTTTTTAGCTTCAGCTTTCTGCAGCCCACCAGTCCGTAGGACCAGCCGCTCCCTGCCAGCCCCTAGGACCAGCCCCCGCCTCCGGGACCAGCCGCCTCCTCCCTCAGCCGTCAGTGCCATGAGCTCTAGCTCCCAGATCCGCCAAAACTTCTCCTCCGAGGTCGAGGCCGCTGTCAAACGCCTGGCCAACCTGCTCCTTCAGGCGTCCTACTCCTACCTGTCCCTGGGTTTCTATTTCGATCGGGACGATGTCGCCCTGCCTAGGGTGTCGCTTTTTTTTCCGTGAGCTGGCGAAGGACAAACGGGAGGGCGCCGAGAGCTTTATGCGGCTCCAGAACCAGCGTGGGGGCCGTGTGCTCCTCCAGGCTGTGCAGAAACCTGCCCAAGATGAGTGGGGTCGAAGCTTGCAGGCCATGCAGGCAGCCCTGAACCTGGAGAAGGTCCTAAACGAGGCCCTCCTGAAGCTGCATGCCCTGGGCTCGAGCCAAGGCGATCCACACCTCTGCGACTTCCTGGAGAGCCACTACCTAGGTGCGGAGGTGAAGATGCTGAAGCATCTGGGCGACCACCTGACCACGCTGCACCACGTGCAGGCAGACCCCCAGCCTGGGCTGGGCGAGTACCTGTTTGAGAGGCTGAGCCTGAAGCAGGAGCAGGGGAGCAGCCCAGGCAGGCGGCCCCAGGGCCCAACCAAGACAGCCCTCAATAAAGCTTGCTGCTCTCCCTGAAAAATAATAATAATAATAATAATAATATGTGGAATAATTCGGAGGAAAAGGAAAGTGGAAGCAGGGAGACTTGACAGTACTCTTACAATAGTTCAGGTATGACAGGGAAGAGGTAAACTAAAATTGAAAATATGGAGAAATGATTGACAGGACTTACCGTTAGTCTGTTGTGCTGGGGATGGCAGAGAAGGTGTGGCAAGTGAGAGAGGGAGTTTTCCAACATAACTGATCATTTCAGTTTAAGTGAGAGGGAGACTAACAGAAACAGGGATATCAGAAAGGGAGCTGCTTTGAGGGAGAGGGTGATTTTGATTTGAATGTGTTGAATTTTAGCTGAGATTGAGCCATCAAAGGGGAAATTTCCACAGGTAGTTGGAGAGATGGGATTAGAGTCTCTGGAAGGAGTGAATGCTGGAGATATTGATTTGAGAGTCATCTGAAAAATTACAGTTGAAATCATGAGAATACATGAGATCTCCAAGGGATAGAACAGGGGAATAAGAGAGAGCAAAATCCATTGTGCTTTATGTTTTCAAAAGAACCAGTAAATTAATAAAGTAATAGATAATTATATTTCATTCTCCAAATGGCTATCTTAGATTACATAAAATTTCACAGGTTTTCTATATTTCACAGTTATATGAGATCATTATATCACTGCAAATCATTGGAGAAGTAATGGCCATTTATTAGAAGTGCTTGGATTAAGTCTTTTGAGTTCTCAGTAGCTCAAAGTCAAGGTAGGTAGGAGCTAAGTCATTCTAGTGTGAGACATGGGCTGCTTGGATCTATCTTCCATCCCAGTTTGAATTCTCTTATGAGATGCAGAACCCCTTCTATAATATAGCCTTTGTTTTGCTTTCAGTGGCAGTATTTCCTCCTAGGCATAGGGTTGTTTTTCTGTAAAAGCTAGCTTCTTTTAAAGTGTGTCTGTAGAGCTGCTCCAGAGTAGAGTTGAGATTAGGTCTGATTGTATTGGCTGTACCTCAAGACCTCAACAAGTGTGTTAGGTGGGGTCTAAGAGAGTAATTGAAGAAAGAAGGAGTAAAGTCATATGGAAGTGGAGGACCAGAGTAATCATGGTAACTTCTCAGCACGTGGTTCAGTGGTGACAGAGTATTTCCATGGGCGTTTCTTTAAAATGGTCAAATAAGTAATTCCCAATAAGTAATTCATTTGATGTTATAGATCTATGAAAAGTCCTTAGTTTTTAGCACTGTTCATGTATCATCTTCTGTAAGCACAGTATTTAGTAAGATAAAATAGGCTCTTAAAAAGTTTCATAAGGCTTTTCAATCAAGAGTATCATATTATTAAAACAATATCTGGTAATGCCTCATTTTCTTGGCATCATTGGGATTAAGTGTATTTTCTAGGTAACTGAAGCTTAACTTGCTTATAATGGAAACTTTATTTTTGCCAGGTTTTGATAGAAATATCATTAAAATGTACTATATCCTGTCTGACTTAGTAAAATGGGTATACAGAATATGATATAAACCCAAGATCATTGTTATTTAACATCAGTGGCTGAACTGACTCCATTTTCTTGGACCCTCCAGCATTGCTTTTCATTTGTTTTTGACTGCCTTTGCTGTTTTAAAGGCAGTTGTATCTTTAGAAATACTGTGGTTTTGACTTCAAACCATTTTGGGTTAGACTACCTGCTTCTGTGCTCTTTTAGGTAATGGTGGGTAGTGGATATATATTTCCATGACTGGGATAATGCAGTTACAAACTGTTGAGCTACCAGTTTAAACTCTAGTGTTGTGGTCTTGGTCAAGAAACTCCATCTATATACATACATAGATATCTGTCAAGAATCTATATAGAAAAGGTAGAATTTAAACACTTTAAAAAGCAGTTGTATTTTTATTTTCCAAGCATGAAAATTAAGTATAGTAAAGTTAGGTTTTAAACAATTTTTCAAATATATCACTTCCCTAATCTCCCCCATCCAATAAAGTAGGCACTCACCAGATTATATTGTATTATTTACTTTAAACACCATACTTTGCCACACAGAAAAAAATTATTTTGAAATGGCAAGAGGAGTTTGAGTCTCAGACTATAACACTCTTTGGAGACTGTAGCAACTTGCTCAACAAAATCTTATGTTACCTTAAAATCTTCATCCTTGTTAAAATAGTTGAGGTTTGAGGCCCTTTGTGACTTACTCTTTGAAAAAGCTCTCCTGTTACAGTAGATGGCGATTTATATCCGCTTTGGGGGGGAGGGCAGTGCCTAGAGTCTAATGGCTGATTGGTGCCCAAATATTTTTTAAAAACTAAAGATGATGAAAATTCATTGTATGTTAATTCGTTAATGCAGAGGAGATAGCTAATGAGGCATACATAAAAAATGACAGTGTGGCATGCTTAGAATTTAACTGTGCAGTGTGAATTGTTAGTTCAAATTATTTCACAGTCTACATTACCTATTTGATAGTCTTTCTAGTATTTCTGCATTTTAATTAATTTTCCCCATTTTAAAAATATTAATCTACTTAAGAGTTCCACTCACTTACTCCAGATCAGTAAGGCAGAGCTAGTAAGTCACTCGCAAAGAAGGCCCATATTTCTTGTGTTTAATGGATTCAGTGAGTGCATTAAAATGAGCATTTAGTCCAAGGCTGTGTTTCTTGGGCCCAGATTTTTCTAATAATACAGAATTGGAGCTGTGCTGTTCCATATTTAAATGCAGTGGTTTAAATATCAATCATCGTCATACGTGATTTCTTCTTTTTCTTCTTTTGCAGTCTTGTTGAAGAAAGCAAACTGATCCCAGTTCTTTTTGAAGTAATTCTGGTAAGACATGAAATGAATGTTTGAAAGTCAAAAGAATGAAATGGGAAAAAATGATGTATGCTACACACAAAAAAATAGCGTTTTACTTAGAATGTAGAGCCTTTGGTTCTTGCCTGAGTTCTTTCATTAACTATCTCTCTAACTTTAGTCACATCATTTAACCTGGCTATGCTTTAGTGTCCTCATCTCTAAACTGAAGAGGTTGGTTTAAAACCAGATTCTGAGTTTGGGATCTACTGCCCTACTTCCCCTACAACATACCCATGGGCAGATTTCTGGGGTGTAGTGAACCTGGACGGGGAAAAAATTACTTCTTTATTTTCATGAGCTTCTAACTAAAATTTAGCATTTCTTTCAATTATGAGTGAAGGCAACAAATTGTTATTCTGAGAAGGGGTGCATGGCATACAAAAAGGCAAGAATCGCTGGACTGCCTAATGGTATAGTCTTCAATATATTTTGATCTTTAATATTTGCATTTGAGTGATCATGTGGTGGAGTTCAGAGAGCTCTAGATTCTGAGTCAGCACCCTTGGCTAAGAGGCCTGGCTGATGTCCCTATTAGATGTATAACCTTGGCAACTTTACCTAATATCTCTGAGCCTTAGTTTCCTTGTCTCTAAAAGAGAGAAAAAATACTTCTACTACTACATTACTTTATTGTTTTGATGAAGGCACCTTGTAAATATAAGGCTAATGCCTTATATTTTGTGAGTTAGGATTAAATTGTACTTCTCAAAATCTTACCATGGGTTAAGAGGTAGGTTCTTGAAGACTATACCGTTAGGCAGTTAATCGACAAGAATTTATTAAGTGCCTACTGTGTTCCAGGTACTGTTCTAGTGGAATGAAAACCCTGGTAGGTTCTACCGTGTTGGAAAGGCTCCAAGCATTGGCTCTAGCAAAAGATTGCACCTACTTTCTAAAGACCAGACAAACTAAATGTGGAAAGGTTCCTCAGCAGTTAGCTGACCTTTCAGTGATGAATTTTCTTTGTCCATGGACAAAGAAACATATCAAATATCAAAATATCAAACAAACAAAGAACATATCAAATGGCCTTCAATCCTACACAACCTCCTTCTGCTTTTGTACGAATGGTGAGAGAATATCAAGAAAGGGAACAGAAGGTGCTTAGAATCATATGACTTTTAGGTCACCTAGAAACTTTAATTGGGTATTGATACACAAAGAAAAACCTTCTCCAGTGACCAAGGAGTGAACATAGAGCTGGAAGAACTGGATCATATCAGTCTTGAAATTCTTGCTATACTCAAAGCCAGAAGAAAAGATGGCTCATAGATCCTCTTTGGAGAAGCAAATAAAGGAATTGGTTCAGTTGATCTTGTCTTGTGTTCAAGGACAACAAGAAATGTCATTTGATGGGACATTTGGTTGTCATGTGTTTCAGTGCTTGTGCTAAATATGAAAAGATGACCATGAAAATAATTGCAGCTTATATGCCAACCTCTGTAGCAGCAAGTGAAGAGGTGGAAAAACCCTGGGAAGAGTTCAGTAAGTTGCTGAGAATTAGATCAACATATGCTTTGATATTTGATGGCTACAAAAATGGTCAGAGGTGAGGCTGGTAGAAACAGGTGTTGGCAGTTATGGTTCAGGACGAAGGAATGAGGGAGGTCAAAGAGCTGTAGGCTACACAGAGGCCTCAGGATTATACATCATACATTTTTCCTTTGAGAAAAGAACTGGAAGGCACTGGACAAGGTGAGCACCAAATAACATAACAAAAATGAATTTAATTATATTTTGACAAGAAACAGCTTTATTACTCCTCTACGAGTCATTCCTGAATCTGCCATCAGCATAAGGTCACAAAAACAGCTTGTTCAAGTAAAAAATCAAAATTAATATAAAGTTAGAAAAAATGAATTAAAGGGAGAAAAATATATGTCATGCAATTAAGCCCTGACCTATTAAATAATTGTTTAAGTAGGAAAATGGAAAAGGGGTGTGGAAGAGAACACCAATTATATTTCATATGGACATTTAACTAATTAATGTAAGTCATTTGCCCCATGAAGAGAACCAAAGGAACCCCAAACCCACCACTGTCAGCAAACACCTGCCCTACTTGACAAACAAAGAGACTTGATAGTCAAGAGCAGTAGTTACTTAGAAAATAAACACATTTGTAAATAAGCTCTTGGAGAAGGATGCTAGAAGATTAAGGGCAGTTAGAGTTCTTTTAAAAAGCCAGAACAGGGGGGGCGGAGCCAAGATGGCGGAGTAGAAACAGCTCATCCAAGCCTCTCTGCCACCAGATTCTCCACAAACTATGTAAAAAAGGACTCTGAAAATCTTCTGGAGCCCCAGCACCCACAGAACGACACAGAGAAGCTAACCTCCCGCTGAGGACAGCCCAGCACCCTGCAGGAAGGACCAGCGCAGTGGTCTGGGAGCCGGCAGCGCGCAGAGCGCAGGAGCCGAGCCGAGCCCAGGTCCACGTGAGCCGAGGTTTTAGCCCCAGGGCGGCAGGGCCAGCAGCCGGCTGGAGGAACCCCAGAACACCAGGAACTGTGGAGACGCCAGAATTATCAACATAGACTTGCCTAGGACAAAGTAAGAGGTTAGTGTCCTATGGACTTTGGGACCTGTATTTGGGGAATGCGTCAGCTCCCTCCCCTGGGGGCTAGAAGCTGCTGAGGAGACACGCCATTGTGTAGTTTTCATAGGCGTTTCCGGCTCCCAGCCTACAAATCGTGGGGAGATCCAGCGATCAGTCTTGGGGGGTAATCGCTCTTGCTTTAACCTCCCTGGATCTGGATTGTGATCTAGGGTGGAAGTTGTGGGTGGGTTTACAGCTTGCCAGAAACGGAAGTTGCCCCCCACACGTTCGGGACGAAAATTCCTCTATCTGGCCTTAAAGCCATAGTGTGGCAACAAGCCCAAAAGTCAAGCAATAAAGTGGCAACATGCCAAGGCAAAGGAAACAGAAAAATGCAACCCTAGACTCCTATTTTGGGGGCATAGAGCGGGAAAAGGACTGTGAGGTCTGAAGTCCTGCTCCAAAAGCCCCAGGGGAAAACATGAGCGGGTTGCAGGCCATAGAGGACCTTAAGAAGGACTTTAAAAATCAAATAAGAGAAGTGGAGGAAAAATTGGAAAGAGAAATGAGAAGGATGCAGGAAAAGTATGAAATGAGGGTCAACAGCCTGACTGAGGAAACAACACCTTAAAAATAGACTAACTCAAATGGCAAAGGAGGCCCAAAAGGGCAATGAGGAGAAGAATGCCTTAAGAAGTCGAATTTGCCAGATGGAAAAAGAATCTCAAAAGTTCACTGAGGAGATTCATTCCTTCAGAGTTAGACTGGAGCAAATGGAAGCTAGTGACTTTATGAGAAATCAAGATGCTGTTAAGCAGATCCAAACAAACGAAAGATTAGAAGGCAATGTGAAATATCTCATGGGAAAAACCACTGACCTGGAAAATAGATCCAGGAGAGACAATTTAAAAGTTATTGGACTACCTGAAAGCCATGATCAAAGAAAGAACCTAGAAATCACCCTTCAAGAAATTCTCAAGGAAAACTGCCCTGATGTTTTAGATCCAGAGGGCAAAATAGAGGTTGAAAGAATCCACAGATCACCTCCTGAAAAAGATCCCAAAAAGAAAACTCCCAGGAATATTATAGCCAGGTTCCAGAATCCCCAGATCAAGGAGAAAATACTACAAGCGGCCAGGAAGAAACAATTTCAATATTGTGGAAACACAATCAGAATAGCCCAGGACCTGGCAGCATCTACACTGAGGGATCGAAGGGCATGGAATATGATATTCCAGAGGGCAAAAGAGCTGGGAATGAACCCAAGGGTCACCTACCCAGCAAAACTGAGTATTTTGTTTCAGGGAAAATATGGTCATTCAGTGGAATAGAGGACTTTCAAGCATTCTTGAGGAAAAAACCAGAGTTGAATAGAAAATTTGACATCCAGACGCAAGAAGTAAGAGATGCCTGAGAAGGTAATCAGGGAAAAGAAATCAAAAGGAACTCATCGAAGTTGAACTATTTACATTCCTATACGGAAAAGCAATATCTGTGACTGATGATATCTTTCCCACTATGAAAATAATGGAAGAAGGGGGTGTGGTCATACGAATACATATGTGAATGTGTGTGTATATGGTTACAGTTATATATGGATAGAGGGCATAGGTTGATTTTGTTGGGAAGGGAGAGTACTCAAGGGATGAAATTATGAGGTGAGAGAGGAAAGTGGCAAGAGGAGATGGGGAGAGACATGGTAGGGTAAACTATCTCATGTAGGGGAAGTGGGTGCAAAGGAGGGGGAGAATAAGGAAGGCTAAAAAGGCAAAACCACATTCACATTGAATTTGGTTCAGGAGAAAATGACATACATAGTAAATGGGATATCTCAACCTGCAGCAGGATAGGGGGAAGGGGGATGAGAGGAGGGATGATGGATGGGAGGGCATCCTTGGGGTGAGGGGAGGTTGGAAGAACCCACTATAGAAGAGGGACAGGATCATGTAGGGAATGGACCAGGTGGGGGGTGGGATGAGTGGGAGGGAATTATAAGCAGCCTTGTACAATATATCTACTAGGATAATGTTTTGCATAGCTAGACATGTACAACATATACTGAATTACTTATATCCCAAGAAGGAATGGGTGACAAGGGAGGAAGGAAATGGATCTGAAATTCAAGGTCGTAACATTAAATGTTTCAAATATATATATAAATACTAAAAAAAAAAAGCCAGAACAATAGGAGGCAAAACAAGTATTAAAAACAAAAAGAATTCTCAATAAAATACTTAACTAATAAAATTATCCTAATCAAATCAAAAGGCAGTCCATAGAGTAGTAATCCAAATAAATGACAGATTAGTTGGAAAATTATTTTTGTGAGGCATAATGATTCTACCTCATGAGTGACCAAAAGGTGTAACTGTCAAGGAAAAATAAATATTTAAGATAATAAAGACAATGTAACAGAAAACAGGAAGTGAAAAATTGACTGCTAGAAAAAATGCCTATGATTCTTGGGTCAAGTGAAGTCTTTATTTTGGTACCTTTCTTACTTCCTTGCTTTTTTATATTGTATATGTTGATACTAAAGTCCAACTCTTATTCCTCCTCATGGCTTAGAAGTGACTGAATTATCAAATTTTCCAGTGTGGCACAGGCTCCAGTGGATCCCACCATATTGGAGAGCTTTCAGGTATTTCAGGTCTGGCAGTGAGCTACATTTCCAGCATCCAGGGATCAGCCTGAGTAAATTCATAGAAGCAAAGCATGAGAAGGTTGGCTCCTACACAATGAGTATTTTCAGCCATAAGAATTCTTGAGGCCAGTCTGCTAAGATAAGAGATATTGCAGTCTACATTAGTGGAGGAAATACCCTCATTGATAAATCACAGATCCTCGAAGAGTGGAGTATAATGAGTCACCTACAACAAGTTTCTAAGTTCCTTGGAGGAAGGAGTAAATCTTGTACTTCTCTCTACTCTCTCTATATCCACCAAGGTTAGTTAATATTGTTCGAGTAACTGATATTTTACACAAAAGGTTAGTTTTTCTACAGCTCCTTGTACATAGTACACATTAGACTGTCATCTCCTTGGGGTTCAGGACCACTCCCCAGTGCTTAACATAGTGCCTAGCACATAGCAGATGCTTATTAAATACTAGTGGACAGATTGGCCAGTAGGCATTTAATAAGTGTTTGAAAGAGTACGAGGTGAGATGTCAGTATTTTGTCTAATTGTTCTGTCTTCCTCCCTGTTCTTACTCTCCTTGATTTCAGAATGGGAGAAAAGGTAAAAAAGAAATAACTGTTTTAAGGTAATTGAGTTAGACCTGGAAGGGACTTTCTAGGTTCTCTCCTGTTACCCCTTTATTTTACATAGAGGAAACTGAGGCCTGAAGATGTTATACCACCAACCTGAGTTCCCATGAAACCTGGGTCCCTCACTCTGCACTGACCTGCCTCTCTGTAAAATGCTTGTATTGACCAATGTAAGAAAATGGCATGATAGCAATAGAGCTCATGTATTTCTAGGCTATTGCTCCCACTTCATCTTCTACTTCCTTGTCTAGGGAAGTGCCTTCTATAAAAGAGGTGTCTTGTAAATGGCTTTTGTGTTGATTTTTTGTCTTAGTGTTGGAGGAGCCAAGCATCTCCAGCAACCCCTGGCAAAATCTGATCACATTGTTTGGGCTGATAGTAAAATTCAACTTCTCTCTTCTGGGGCAGCATTGCTTTTGTCCTCACTCATGGTTCCCACATCTCAAGGCAGATGTAAAAATACTATTGGAGCTGACAATAAAGTC
Source organism: Gymnobelideus leadbeateri (assembly GCA_011680675.1). NCBI lineage: Eukaryota > Metazoa > Chordata > Mammalia > Diprotodontia > Petauridae > Gymnobelideus > Gymnobelideus leadbeateri. Next base: position 40,548 of record WOXC01007985.1, read on the forward strand.
AATGATTCCTTTTACCCATCCTTTAACCACTACCATAAAGTTTATTATTAAACAAAGAATTCAGGACACTTGCTATTTATAGGACTTAGAGTGTCAGCAGAAGGCTACTGGTTTTGATTAAATTAAGCAAGAGTCTCTGAGCGTATAATATTTGCTGCTGTTTGCATTAGTTTTTTTTGGCTAAGCATCAAAAAAGCAGGCTCTAGGTACTTATACAGAGCTGTGAATGATTTCTCACATTGTGCCTGGAAACCTGACAGACTGAAATCAGTTTATAGAATTATGGGGGAAATTTTTTTAATATTTAAATAAAAGGGATCTTTTAATATTTCTGGAAGGTGAAATTGAGTTCAAAATTTATTAGAAATACCAAATTTGAAAAAAAAATTGCAGAGAGAACAGTGAAGGACAGATGATTACCATATATCATTTTTGAATGTATAGTCTAAGCAGCAGCTTTCACTGGAAGCCCAACAAGAAAATAGTATCACAGGGAAGATACTGAATCTTAATTCTGTTCTGAAATATTGTTTGTTATACTGGCTTCTTTCATCCATCTGTCTACATAGATCTGAGTCCTTATTGTGGCCCACTGCCTAGAACCAATAGTCAAGAACTTGAATAAGGGACATACTTTTGGCAGGACAGCACTGAACTTGAGTAACCTGTAGGATCCTTGAGCAGACTTTTAAAAAATGAACACTAGGTACAGAATATATGATGTGAAGGAGAAGAGTTTAGATAAGAGCCGGCCCTTGCCCTGATCCTCTCCTTCTAATTCCTCCAAGTCCATTTCAGTTACCACCTTCTGCAAGAGGCCTTTGGCAATCTCCTTAATGCTAATATAAAATGCTTCTTGTAGAAGGTGGCACGTGGCAGGTACTATACTACATAAATGCTTGTTGGCTTGTTTCAGAGTCCAGTGAGGGTACTGAAGTATTGGGTTGAACAGGAGTTACTTTTGCCATTTTGTACATACAGGGTGCTCTTTTGCTTGAGTCCCGTGGGTCTTCAGAGGACTTCAGTACCAGTTCTGCCATTATCAGGATCATCTAGTCTTTTAGAATCTGTGTATACACGCAATTGAATAGGCTCTTCTCTGAGACTGCTTTATTCATAGGCCATTACTTATTTCTACTGGCTGATCAGGAAGTGCAGCCCATTACCTTCTAGGAGGTGGGTGTTTTAAATGCATTTTCTTTTGTAGTACTGTGACCCTTCCTTGGAACTATTTTATTAATGGGCAGTTGGCCCACTCTCTCCTCAAGTTGGTATGCAGAGTGTTGCTTGACCCTGGAGAATAAGCATATTCCTAAGCTTGAATGATCTATGCATGTATGCTATGGAAGGGCCATCGTGGCTGCCAGCCTACATCCACCTCTATAGGAGGCAAAGGGAATTGAATTTGTAGGCAATAGGAAACCACTGGAGGTATGTGAACATGAATGACCTGACCATATCCATGGATGAACAAAATTATTCTGGGATGAAGGGAAAAGGGAGAGTAGAGCTATTATACTAATAATATTACAGTGAGCAGTAATGGGAGTCTCTAGTAGGAGAGGAAGAGAGATACAAGAGTTATTGTAGAAGTCAAATCACCAGGATTTTGTAACTGATTGGATAGGAGAGATTAGGAGAGGAAGAGTCAAAGACAAACCCAAGGTTTAGAACATGGGTTTAATAAGTAAATGGTATATTATTGTGTTCAGTCATTTTCAATCATGTCCAAATCTTTGTTACCCTATTTGGGGCAAAGATCCTGGAGTGGTTTACCATTTCCTTCTCCAGCTCAACTTACAGATGAAGAAACTGAGGCAAACAGGGTTCAGTGATTTGCCCAGTGTCACACAACTAGTATCAGAGGCCAGATTTGAACTCAGAAGGATGTCTTCCTGACTCCAGGCCCAGCACTCTATCTACTATACCACCTAGCTGCCCTAAGCAAATGGTAGTTCTTTAGGAAACAAAATAGTATGATCACAGGGAGAAGCAAGTTTGGGGGGAAAGAGCTTGGTTGAGCTTTAAATGCTAGTCAAGGTGTCTTGTAGGGAGTTGGAGATAATGGGTCTGTATTTTAGAGGTCTATGAATGGGGATCTGTATATATTATTCATGACCACTTTAATCTGCATACCAAATGGTATGCATGGGCATGTTTTTTACTTTCTTAATTCAGTTTCTTATATGAAAATGAATTAAAGTAACAGTATGAAATGCAATAAGAATAACTATAAGCATTTCAATATTTACTTGATAATTCTCTTTGGGTAAGCATAATTTTATAATTTCATGTAATGAAGTAATTTGGATCAGTGAGCACTCACTCCTTTTAGTGTCACTTAGACTTTTCAGAATTTCCCAGTACCCTTGCTCCTTCCTACCCTTCCATAGCAAACATGCCGAAGTCTTCTTTTTCTTTTAAAGTAATTGGGGTTAAGTAACTTGCTCAAGGTTACACGGCCAGTCATTATTTATGTGTGGGTGCTCATTTTCTGAGGCCGGATTCGATCTCAGGTCATCCCAACTCCGAGGCTGGCGCTCTTACTCACTGCGCCACCTATCCACCCCAAGTCTTCTTTATCCTAAATACAACTCTTTCCCTTAAAACAGCTAGCCCCCATAAGCTGGCATCCTCTGCCTCGTCTTCTCTATGACACTGTTTAAAAGAGGAGGCTACACTTGTCTACATTTCTTTGCCATCCAGTCTGCTCTTTGACTCTTTATAAGATGCCTTCTCTCACCATTCCATGGGAGGTACTTACTCCAAGTTTATCAGTGACCTCCTCATAAAGGTTATTGAGCAGTGGGGTGATGTGGTTCAACAGGCTGCCCCAGTGAGGAGCAATCTTGGGACCAATGATCTGGAGCTAAAAGAGATCTCGAGGCCATCTCATCGAAGCCCCTCATTTTACAGATGAGAAGATAGAGGCTGGGGGTCAGAGGAATGCCCAGGGTCACACAGAAGGTGAGAATCAAAAGTGGGATTCCACTCTTGTCCCTCTGAGATCCTTCTGTAGAGCCAGAGACTCAAAGGTGGGAGATGGTCACTCAGGGACTTGCTCAGGAAATTTGAAGGCTTACAAAACAGTAAAACTTTTGTAAGAAATCCAATATGACATGACTGATTTTGCCCTTGATCTACCCAGGGGATTTTTAGTTTCCTATATTCTATCTTAGCTGTTTCTCCCAATGGCCTCTTTGTTTCTAGGAATTCACAATTTTAAGAAGTTTGCAGTAAAAGTTGGGTCAGGGTTTTTTGTTGTTGTTTTGGGGTGTGTGTGTGTGTGTGTGTGTGTGTGTGTGTGTGTGTGTGTGTAGGAAGTGATATATTCTGTGCTCCTGTAGGAGATGGTTTTGGAATGTATGACTAAATCATGGCTGTAATAGGCATCTCCTACTAACTTCCCTACTAGGAAATACGCATATACAAGTGTGTATATATGTATATAGGCATACACATTTTTTTCTGGATAGTCTTTTTTTATGTTTACAGAGACTTTCCCCTTGACTTTGGTGATGAATTTCAAAGTTTGCTTTTTTTTTAACAACTTTTATAATGAGCAACAACATCCTGAGTAAGAGATCATGAATAGGCAATGCAAGACAATCTTTGCAGAAGCAGCAAATGAGATTAAACACGAAATCTGGTTTATTCTTTTTATGGCTAATGTCAGTGCAGTGTGCTCGAAGAATATCCACGTGTGTTGGATTTCTGCCTAGATTAAAATTCACAGTACGTCCCTTTGCTGAAATTAGTCAAAACCTGAATGTTTTTCTTTGGTTTTTATTGTAATGGGGCTTCTGTGCTATTCACAAGTCAATAGTCCTTGCTACTCCATCTTACTCTATGGTAACTTGTATGCTTAGTTGTAAAAATGATTCATTTTGTTATCTGTGGCAGGTTTTCCTTTGAAATATATTACCCATGCACTTTAGAAGATTGCTCACATATGTCTCTCTGTCTGTCTCTTCTTCCATGATAGCCTCTGTCTGTTGGAAGAAAGTGGCCTCTTTACATCACTCCTCAATGTTTTATAGGGTTTTCCCCCCATAGCTCCAGGTAGGTATTTAAAAGAAAAATTATAGAACTGTATTAGCAAGTCAAGTTAAAAAAGAAAGTCATTGCATACTTGATTAGCTAGATTGAAGGGGCTGGCGATATGGTGGGAGTTGGTCATAAATGATGGTTAAAATTGCATGTCGTCTCTATAATAAAAAGTGATTTTTAGCTCTTTGCATTTTAAGACTGTACAAGATTTTCTGTGTGTGAATAGGCCTCAAAACTTCTTGTAAACTTAGTCACTAGTACCTTGTACCAGTCAAAAGAAACATTATTTATTTTTTTTTGGAAAGTCTATTTTGAAGGCTATAGATATAGATATAGAGAGATGGAGAGAGAGAGAGTCTTTATACAGTCTTCCAATTCTCATCCCCTTTAAAGTCTAAGACCTTTCCCAGCATCCTTTCCTTGACTTTTTAAAAGTTCCACATCAACTGTTAGTATGCTACACTTCATTTAAATAAACAACATATTGTTTGGTGAAGGACTCTGTCAAGGTAGTCCAGTTTCCAACCATAGAAAAAGAACAAGCCTGGTAAGCCAGAGCATTCATGCCCATCTTGACAAGTGTTCTGATATAGCAGAGCAGCTCAATAGACCTGGGTGTGTGTGACTGGGGGAAAGTCATCTCCTCTAGCTGACCCTCCATGGATTTCCTCACATGTAAAGTGCTGAGGATAAGAATACTCAAACTCCCTCTTTCATCTAGCTATTGTAAAGAGTTTTGGATTTATTCTTAAATGAGTATTATTGGTACCTTTAATTTCATTCTGACAGTGATATCTTCCTTCTCGCCTCCAACACTCTGTCCCTTACACACACACACACACACACACACACACACACACACACACACACACACACCCTCTTGACTAGTTTCTGCTAGGATGATTTCCAGTTTTTCCATCAATTCTTATGAAATAGGTAGCTCTTTCCTAAGTAATTTATGAGTTTTTTCTTTGTTTTTTTTATTAAAAAATTTCCCTTTCATTATGAAATTGAGAAACATCAACAAATATGAACATTTCCATTTATGAAAAAGAGAAAATGAGGAATATGTGTAATCACAAATATCCATGGCATACTGCTTTTTTTATATACTTCAAATTTAACATGATGTTTCCATCAGTGTCCTGGGTTGTCTCTGTCCCTTTTTTGAACTTCCTTTTGCTTTCTGTATTTATGGGTTTTTAAATTAAATTTTATTTCTGTCAATGGAAAGTCTTACTTCTTTCTCCTGTGATTTCTTTTCCCCAGTTGAGAAAGCAAGATAAATAAAACTCTAGTTAAAAACATACATTCAAGCAAAACACATTTTGGCAGTGGCCATGTCCAAAAAACATATATGTATGTTGTAATTTGCACTCTGTGTATTACCTCTCTAACAGGAGGTTAGTAGTATGTTTCAACACAAGTCCTCTAGAATTATGGTTAGTCATTATGTAGATCAGTGCACCTATGTTCTTCAAAATTGTTTATTTTTCACAATATTATTGTCATTGTATAATTGTATATTATGTAATTATAATATAGCACAGTGCCTGGCATGTAAAAAGCATAATAATAATTTATTGACTATTGGCTGGTTACTCTCCTGGTTCTATATACTTGATTCTGCATGAGTTCATGCAAGTCTTCTCGAGTTCTCAGAAACAATCACCTTCATCCTCCAATTTGTCTGCACAGATAAATTTAAAAGTATTGCTTGGTTTGCCCCCTACTAACCTGAAATTGTCAATGGAAATCTTTTGGACAAATGCCATGCTTTTGAGAGCAGAGTTCTGCCTTTGCCAAGAGATCATAGTCAGTTAACATTTCATAGTCTGTGATTATATTGTATTGTATATCAACTGAACTGGGCAAAGGGGAGGAGAAGGAACCAATTCCCTGTGTCTGTTTCACTTTTTTTTTTTTCTTCCTGGGAGTTTTCTTTTTGGGATCTTTTTCAGGAGGTGATCGGTGGATTCTTTCAACCTCTATTTTGCCCTCTGGATCTAAAACATCAAGGCAGTTTTCCTTGAGAATTTCTTGAAGGGTGATTTCTAGGTTCTTTCCTTGATCATGGCTTTCAGGTAGTCCAATAATTTTTAAATTGTCTCTCCTGGATCTATTCTCCAGGTCAGTGGTTTTTCCCATGAGATATTTCACATTGCCTTCTAATCTTTCGTTTGTTTGGATCTGCTTAACAGCATCTTGATTTCTCATAAAGTCACTAGCTTCCATTTGCTCCAGTCTAACTCTGAAGGAATGAATCTCCTCAGTGAACTTTTGAGATTCTTTTTCCATCTGGCAAATTCTACTTTTTAAGGCATTCTTCTCCTCATTGTCCTTTTGGGCCTCCTTTGCCATTTGAGTTAGTCTATTTTTTAAGGTGTTGTTTTCCTCAGTCAGGCTGTTGACCCTCATTTCATACTTTTCCTGCATCCTTCTCATTTCTCTTTCCAATTTTTCCTCCACTTCTCTTATTTGATTTTTAAAGTCCTTCTTAAGGTCCTCTATGGCCTGCAACCCGCTCATGTTTTCCCCTGGGGCTTTTGGAGCAGGACTTCTGACCTCACAGTCCTTTTCCCGCTCTATGCCCCCAAAATAGGAGTCTAGGGTTGCATTTTTCTGTTTCCTTTGCCTTGGCATGTTGCCACTTTATTGCTTGACTTTTGGGCTTGTTGCCACACTATGGCTTTAAGGCCAGCTAGAGGAATTTTCGTCCCAAACGTGTGGGGGGCAACTTCCATTTCTGGTAAGCTGTAAACCCACCCACAACTTCCACCCTAGATCACAATCCAGATCCAGGGAGGTTAAAGCAAGAGCGATTACCCCCCAAGACTGATCGCTGGATCTCCCCACGATTTGTAGGCTGGGAGCCGGAAATGCCTATGAAAACTACAAAATGGCGTGTCTCCTCAGCGGCTTCTAGCCCCCAGGGGAGGGAGCTGACGCATTCCCCAAATACAGGTCCCAAAGTCCATAGGACACTAACCTCTTACTTTGTCCTAGGCATGTCTATGTTGATAATTTTGGAGTTGCCACAGCTCCTGGTGTTCTGGGGTTCCTCCAGTTGGCTGCTGGCCCTGCCGCCCTGGGGCTAAAACCTCGGCTCACACAGACCTGGGCTCGGCTCGGCTGGGCTCCTGCGCTCTGCGCATTGCCGGCTCCCAGACCACTGCGCTGGTCCTTCCTGCAGGGCTGCTGGGCTGTCCTCAGCGGGAGGTTAGTTTCTCTGTGTCGTTCTGTGGGTGCTGGGGCTCCAGAAGTTGTTCAGAGTCCTTTTTTTACATAGTTTGTGGGGAATCTGGGGGCAGAGAGGCTTGGAAGAGCTGTTTCTACTCCGCCATCTTGGCTCCGCCCCGTCTGTTTCACTTTTAATGACCATGTGAATTTTCTGAAATTTAAGTCTTGATTCTTATTTATTTTGCATTTCAGTTTAACATAAAATTATACCTTTTTTGTTTGGGAGATGGAGGATCATATATTAGGTAATTTTAAAATAAATGAACATTTTATAATGGTATTGATTCTGCATGTATTTTACAGAGATTCATAGAAAGATTGAAGTTTAAGTATCATTTTCCAAAGTTTCAGAAAAAAATAATGGTAAGGATACAAATTCTTAAGGCCAAATTTTCAAAATTCAATTTTTAAAATATTTTCAGTATGAATTCCCCTCTCCCATTGTGAAAATTTTGAAAAGCAAAACCCATTACAAACATATATTTCTACATTAGACATGTAGGAATGTCTAAAAAAATTCTAAGTCCATATATGTCTCTCTATTTAGAGGTTGATAGTATGCTTCAGCATGAGGATACTCTCTGAATTCTCAAATGTTTCAAGGCTATTTGTCTTTGTTATTGTTATTATTATGCAATTTTTCTTTCTGGTTCTGCTCACTTCACTTTGTATTGGTTCATACAAGTCTTCCCAGGTTTCTCTGAAGTCATCTTCTTAATGATTTCTTATAGTACAGTATAGGATTCCATTATTTTCATATGCCAAATCTTGTTCAGCTATTCCTCAATTGTTGGATGCTCCCTGTTTCTAAATCTTTGCCACCACAAAAAGAGCTACTATAAATCTTTTCCCTCTTTTTTTGATCTTTTGGGCATATAGACCTAGTAGCAGTATTGTTGGGCCAAAGAATATGCACAGTTTAATAGATTTTTGGGTCTAGTTAAAAATTGCTTTCCAGAATGGTTCAACCAATTCATAGCTTCACCAGTGATGCATTAATGTACCTATGTACCCATAGCCCCTCTAGCATTTGTAATTTTTCCTTTTTTATCAGCTTAGTTAATTTGATGGGTGTGAAGTGATACCCCAGAGTGGTTTTAATTTGTATTTCTCTAATTATTAGTGATTTAGAGCATTTTATATGGCTATTATTGATAAACTTGGCTTTCATCCTTTGAAAAGTGCCTATTTATATGCTCTGACCATTTATCTATTGGGGTATGGCTCTTACTCTTATAAATTTGAGTCAGTTCCCTATTTCTCTTAGAAGTGAGAACTTTATCAAAGAAATTTGCTACGAAGAATTTCCCTTCCAATTTAGGGCTTTTCTTATATAATCAAAAAAAATTTAACTCTCCTGTGAATTTCTCTATATCTTGTTGATCATATAATCTTCCCGCATGTATAATTCTGACAGGGAATTTCTCCATTGCTCCTCTAATTTGTTTGTGATTTCATTCTTTATGTATAAATCATGTACTCATTTGGATTTTGTCTAGGTGTACATTATGAGGTGTTACTCTAAGCTTAGTGTGTACCAGACTACTTTCCAGTTTTCCCAGCAGTTTTTGTTGAATAATGAGTTCTTGCCCCAACACCCAACATCTTTGGGTTTATCAAACACTAGATTACTGCCATGCTTTGCTTCTGTGTAATATATACCTAATCTATTCCCCTGATCAACCTCTCCATTTCTTACCAAGTATCAGATTGTTTTGATGATTATGGCTTTCTGGTATAGTTTGAGATCTGGTTCTATTCCTTCCTACTTTTTTTTCCATTAAATTCCCTTCATATTCTTAACCTTTTTTTCTTTCAAATGAAGTTAGTCATTATTTTTCCCAGCTCTGTAAAGTAATTCATTGGCAATTCGATTGGTTTGTCATTGAATAAGTAAATTAATTTAGGTAGTATTGTCATTTTTATTATATTGGCTTGACCTACCTGTGAGCAATTAATATTTATCCACTGATTTAGATGTGTCTTTGTCTAAAGAGTTTTGTAATTGCGTTCATATAGTTCTTGTTTGTGTTGGCAAGTTGATTTCCAAGTATTTTGCATTTTATGTCTCACCAATATTTATTTATTTGTTTGTTTGTTTGTTTGTTTATTCATTCATTCATTCATTTTTTCTTTCTAACCAATATTAAAAAAATAATTAGTAGTAAGTGGCTTGTTGAAGTAGATGGTAAACCAGCCTGAAAGCCAAGACAACCTGAGTTCAAGTCTGGCCTGCATAAGCCTGGGAAAGTCACTTACCCTCTGAATATCCTAGATAACTCTCCAAGACTAAGTTGCAGAAAAGCTGCTAACCTGCATTGGAGAAGTTCCTCCCTGGAGACAGTCTTGAATAGAGAGGTCTGGTCTGGTCCAGAAGAGGAGACAGAGAAGCCAGTGGTTCATCCTCAGGCCTTGTACGGCATGCTAAAACTTACAGCAGAATTCAAAGGCTTCCTCTTTAGACCAATTTTTACTAAATGTGGCATGGAACTTTCTCATTCTTCTCTCCTGTTAGAGAATAGAATTATTTCAAAACTTCATTTATTTCATTTTCAAGTTTGTGTCTCATCTGTGTGTTATTTTTGTATCAGCTGTTTAGATCACTCACCTCATCACTAATTTTGCTGGGTGATAGAGAAGAGGACAATGACATATCCCTTTTGCTTCCATTAAGGAAAGAGGATATTGCATCTTATTTTATCAGAGGCTGTAATGATGCCTTGATGTTTACTCTTGAAAGCAGCACAAATAATTCCATATTCCATTTGTATTTTGGCTTAGGCTTGGCTTTCGCTGTTAATATACTGCGTGTCTTTCCATAACTTGCTCTCTGTTTTCTAGTGGTATCTTTTTCTGCACTACATGAACAATATATATCAAATCATTGTTGCATTATGTCAGTTTTATGAATTATAGGTTATTTGTTTTATGTATATTTTACATAAATATTTGGAAGACTGATTTGAACATAGTAGAAAAATGTTTTTCACTTGAACCGGTGTTTTTAAAATATACCAAAAGCAATTAGTTTTCATTTAGAAGTTCAAGCATGTTACTGCTTGTTACTATTTTTTTTAATGCTATCCTTTTAGAAATTGAGAGAAAATAGCTAGAATTGCTGCGTCTTCAGAGAAATGATTTATTATTTAAATAGCATATACCACATGCTTTATTTCCTCACCACATTCTTTCTTCTTAGTCTCCTTGTAATCTTGCTCTTATCCTTCCTACTGTAGTGAAACTGCTGTCTCAAAGGTCACCAGTGACCTCAGATCACCAAATTCAATGACCTTTTTTGCAGTCCTCGTCATCTTTAATTTCTCTGCATTGTTTGACACTGTTGACTGCCTTTTCCTTCTCCATAAACTCTCCTTCTTTGGTTCTTCTCCTTCTTTATTCATTCTCTTTCTCTTCAGTAACTCCTTACTGTCTTTCCTACTTTTGGGGTTAATGTATGCCAAAGTTTTTTTCTCAGCTAGGTTCACTTTACCCTACTACACTTTCTTCTTTGGAAATCATTCAATCCCAATTGTTACTTCTACAAACAGGATTCCCAAAGCTGTATCTCCAGCTCTAACTTCTTCCCCCATCTCCATCTAGATGTCCCACTAACATCTCAAACTCAACAGATCCCAAACTAAGATCATTACCTTTCTCCCAAAACTTGGGAGTAAGGTAATATAAGTAAGTAAGTAAGTAAAACTGCTTCCTTCACTATCATGCACTTATTCTGCTCACCAAACCTGACTGTTCACTGTTCCCATACACCCATCATAATATCCTGATTTTGTACCTTTGCTCACTCTCTTCTCTCTGCCTAGAATGTCCTTCCCTAACCCCCACACCTTTCCCTAAAAGTTCATCTTAAGTGCTTCCACCCCCAGAAACCTTTTCCTGCCTCCACAAGATTGTTTCTGCCTTTCCTGTAGAAGACCTTGCTTCCTTCAAGGCTCAACTTGAATCATACCTCCTGTACAGGCCCTCCCTCATGGGAATTATTACATTGTTTATATTTTATATTTACTTTTCTGTGGACATCTTCTTTCCCTTCAACAGAATGTATATTCCTTGAGAACAGGGATCATTATTTTTTTCTTCGTTTTATCACCAGTGCCTAGTTTGGCATTTACTAGTACAGTAGATGATTAATTAATGCTCCTTAATTTAATGAATAGCACATTGTTTGCATATTTATCATATACATTTATCAGAATTTTTTACATTATCTATTATGTGTAGGTGACTTCTCTCAGGATGAGTTTCATAAGAGAATGGTAACCATAGGTTCATGGATGAAAAGTTAGGATTTTAGAAACCATCTAAGTCCAACCCTATCTCCCCCCAATTTGAAATATGAAGAAAATAAGGTCAGAAGGTTGTTTGTTAATCCAGAGTCACACTGGTAATTAGTGACACAAATGAGATTGGACTCATTGTCTCTCCAGAGCCTCTTCTCTCTCTCTACTATCTTATACATACATGTCTTGTCTGAATGTCTTATGTCTCCTGGTGCCTAGATCAGTCTTCTGGATATAGGAGGAGCTCAGTAAATGTTTGTTGAGTTGACTTGATTTAAAAAGGAAAAATGATTGTTCTGATATTTATCCATCTAAGTCTAAGATCCTATGATACCACCTGGTTGCAGTTAGTATCATTATTTTAGTGAAGTTGTAGGATTTCTAAATTCCCCTTTAAAAAGTTTAGTTGCAGTTTTAATAAAATGATATATTATCACTGAATCACAGAATTTAAAAAGTTGGAAGGGACCTCATTGGCCAATCACCACTGTACCTTAGCCAATCAGTGGTCATCCTTCCTCTGCTTGAAGACCTCCCACTCCCACCCACCGCCAAATTGGAAAAAAAAAAAGCCACATTAGCCAATAATCTCAACTTCCTTAGCAGAAATCATTACCTATCTACTTACCAAAAGGTGAGAATACCAGTGATCCCTCCAAATAAAGGCCAATTTTTTTGTATACTTTATACAAAGATTCACAGCTTGTATCACTGGGGCAACTAAGTGGTTCAGTGGAAAGAGCCTGGGCTTGTAATCAGGAAAACTCATCTTCCTGAGTTCAAATCTGGCCTTAGACACTTACTAGCTATGTGACCCAGGGCAAGTCACTTAACCCTGTTTGCCTCAGTTTTGTTCATCTCTAAAATGAGTTGGAGAAGGAAATGGCAAACCATTCCAGTTTCTTTGCCAAGCATACCCCAAAAGGGGGTCACTAAGAGTCAGCCATGACTGAAACAACTAAACAACAACAAATAACTGGGAAAAAAATCTATGAACATATGTAAGTAAACAACATATACTGGCTGAAGAGGAAAAGGTGCATAACAAAATCTCAGGAATGTTAAAAGCAGCTTATTATAAATTCAGTAATTATTGCACAAGGTGTCCTAAAGTGCTGTGACATTTATCTTACCATTTTTGATTATCCCTAAGCCTGTGACCCAGTTCCGCACTCATGGCTTAATTATGTACTGAAAATATGTAAAGTAGATCTGAGCATAGTTAGGACTATGGAGCACTTGATGTCCAAATGGAAAATAAAAATTGTTTTCTATTTCAAATGTGCCACCAACAAACTAATGTCAAGTACAATTGTTATAAACCCTGACATTTTCCAGGGAGATAACTTAAGCTCATTATGATTCTGTGTGGTCTTCAATCTATTATCTTTCCTAAGTAGAGCTAAATAAAGCTTCTAAGTGAAAGAGAGAGCCCGACCCCAATGTCTTATTAATTACATGATGTACTTGAATGACATTAAACTTAATGTTTGCACTGAATAAGTTAACAGTTTCTTTGTCTTGTTCATTCTCTCCTCAACTATATAGAAATGTCATTTGGACTCAAGTATAAAATTCTTAACCTATGGAAAAGATAGTTACCAAAAGTTTTGAGTTTGAATCTAGAGGTCACATTGAATTACTGGATGAAGGTGATACTTACAGATACCTTGGTCTTCCCTAAGCAAAATACATCAGCCATAAATAAAGAGAACATTGTGTCTGGATATGCTAAAAGACTTACTGGCATCCTGAACCTAATGCTGAATGGGAAAAACACTTTTAAAGCAATTAACGTCTAAGCAATTACAGTCTTAATGTACACTTTTAAATGTAATGTACACTTCCAAATGGATTATGACATATTTGGAAAGTGTCTTTACAAAAACACAACCAATAATAACAAAACACCCACCCACCAGCCCAAGGTTCCTCTCAGAACAGAATAGCTAGATGTAACAGTGAAGAAAAGTGCCAGACTTGGAGTAAGAAAGGCCTGAGTTCCAATCTCCTCTCCAACTCTCTGACCCCAAGAAGCCATTTAACCTCCCTCAGCTTCATTCTTTTCATCTGTAAAATGGGGATGACCTAACATACTTTCCAGTATTATAAGTAGTAAATGAGATGACAAATATGTAGGACTTTGTAAAGCTACATGCGATCCTATAAATATAAATGCCAATTAGGAGACAGAACTTTGGCAGGCAATGATAAAGGCTGCTAACAGGAAGACAGGTTGGATTTGTTGAATGTAACTGAAAGCATTTTACCTCTGAATGAAATCAAATGAAATGGCTTTGATGCCAGAGTGGAGTGAAATGGCCTTTCTTAGGTGTTATCAGCCTGAACTCAACCAACATTGTTGGCAAAGAAGCATCACACCTATGGCTGAGTTTTTTAGTTGTATTTTTGGCAATGGAGAGGTTCATGATGGTGCTTCAGAACAGGGTCATTGGAAATTGCAGAAGAGTTATTCTGAAGGAACCTAGACAGAGAGATCAACATAGGTTATGCAAAGAAATAGTAGAAGGTGCACAAAATATCATAAGAAGGCTGCAAAAAATTAACACCTGCTGAATACCTAGCAAGACATGAAATAGTGTCTAGAATTCTACATCAGAAGCTTTCATCCTCTCATCTACTGACACAACAAATTTCCATACTTCACCTACAGACCTCACAATGTCCTAAAGAACCAAATCAGCAAACTGTACTAGAATCAGAGCCTTGCCATGGATCAAACAATTCACGTAGCTGAAAATCACCAGAGTTCCATGTTCACTGATAAGGTTTGTGAACCATTACCAAATACTTAGGATGTCTAAGTTGCATGGAACAATGCAAGAGAGCTTGGAGAGGTCAAATCATGTAGAAACAGGACAGGATGCCTATCTTTCCATTTGTGACTGCAGTTGTACTGGAGTTCAGGATGCCTATAGAAAATAAACTTGTAATCTTTAAACTTTTTTTAGTTACAAAAATTGTCATCTTATCCATTCATGAAAGTGTCTGTGGAATATTAGCTATAGAAAGTAGGATGAAAGCAATTGGTCCCAGGCTTTTTTTTCTTAACTCCATCAAATAATATGAGAAGTTTTTTCTGTAATAGTAATTTTTAAAATCCCACAGAGCTCATCATCCCAACACAGTTCCCTCATCAAAAAGGTGGGAGAGGATTGATAGATGTTCTCAGGGCACATGATAAACACCTTAGAAATATATAGAAGTACTTTGGAACAAATAGAACTCATGCCACATAATAATAGTAAAGGCTGATAACAGGTCCATAACATGCAGTTTGTTGAATGTAGCCACAGGTGATTTATTTCTAGGTGGAGTGTATAGAACAGCTAAAATCTAAGAGTGGGATCTTGGTCCTGCATGGTTTACGTGCATGTCAACTCAAGCAACAGCATGTTAGTAAGGAAGGATTGAATAAATGAATGAGTTGGGCAGGTTTGTTTAGAGAAATGAAAAAAGATGATGGAGTAATTCAGGGTCAGGTCATTGCTGCCAAAATTACAGAAAGACTTAATCTTCAAGGAGCATAGACTTATTGATCAATGCAAATTACTCCATCTGCAGTACCTGCTCAAGACTTATGTACCAATGGACCAACTCAGTGGGCTACATATCTGTGGCCACATTATAATTTGGGAAATAGACATTCTCCATTCATTAAGTTGTTCCTATATAAGTAGCTAGGCCAATCTCTTGTGAATGGTCATGAATCTCATTGGAGAGAAGCTGAAGTTTTTTTTATGCAGTCTATACTCCATGATCTGCAGGAACCCCAGTATCTGGGAAGTAACTTTGCTGCTTGGACTTGATGTTGAATGTTTATGTCTCACTGATAAGAGTTAGCTTTTTCTTAAATTCTGTGATTCTTTGACATTCTTTTCATTGCAAATCCATTCTCTGTTAAATTATTTTCTGCCTTTACTTTTCCTCTTCAGGGCTTTTCAGAGCCACTTTCCAGGAGAGGATATTGAAAATTGTAAGTTCCATTAGGAAACAAAAATAGCAAATAATATATGATCCTTTCATTTTTGCTGTTTGTTATAACTTTCACAAGAATCTCCAGTATTTCAGGAATTTTCCTTTCATCTTTTCTTAAAGCTAAAAATATGAAGTATAAAATAAAATTTGTAATAAGCAACAGAAACCTAAATACTCTACAAAATATAGCCTATATCTTTATGTGACATTTATAGTTAAATGGCATTTTTAATTCTCAGAGTTTTCCAATATAATTACCTTATTGCCTTACATATGCCAAATTAGTATTTGATGCAGAGGCAAGAAATTAGAGCTATTTGTATGGTAAACTTTGGCTCCTATTAAGCAACAGTATTTCTGTCTTGACCCTTTTCTGAAATATACATGTATATATGCACATGTATATGTGGAGAGAGAGAGAGGAGGAGAGACAGAGAATAGGAAGGGGGAGATCCGTCTGCTCCTTCAGAAAGTCAGAGGTCACTCTGTCGATAACCCATTTCTCTTTTTTACAGTGTTCCATATTTCTATGCCCTGTGTCAGGTTTCGGTATCGTTTTTAAATTCACTACACACAGCTGTCTTTAGGATTCACATCTGGATGACATTGCAAGAACATATTGCTGAAAGCAAACAGACTAGCAGTTTGGTCGATAACAATGGAGTCTGTGAAAACACTCTAGGCTTGAATAAAATTCATTGGAAGAGGGGGAGGAGGAGGAGGGAGAGAATGGGGACCTAGAGAAGAGATGGCTAATGCTGCAGTCTGTTTAATGGAGGGTTCTCCTGAGAATTCAGTTGGGATTGTTCCTGTTAAAAGCCGGTACAGAAGATGTGGATTAGTTGGATATTGTCTCCATAGCAGATGCTCAGTTACTAGTGAATAAGATTGTAATGATACCTTTAATGATCTCTGCAAAGAATACAGTCATAAAGTCTGCATCTCTTTGAATGGTCACCTTTATGGCTATAGTATGGGCAGGATTTTAGATGACCCATCCCTTCTTAATCCCAGGGGCTCCATTGTGAAAAAATGAAACTTGTTTATGGTAGAGAATCAAATTGCTACAAAAGGTTATTTCACTAGATAGCAGCAAAAATCATAATAAAATAATTTAAGAAAAATGGAAGCTTGAGTATACTTAATGGAACATGATTAGATTTAATTTCCTTACTATTTCAATCATTAAAGCTGCATTATCTTTTCTGAGACCTCATTTGGGCTCCCTGCCACATAGCTGTTCAGAACCACTTTCCAGTAAATGATATTGAAAGTTCTAAGTTCCATTAGGAAACAAAAATAGTTAGCAATATGCTACCCTTTCATTTTTACTCTTTGTTATAACTGACTCATACCCACTGTTTCAGAAATTTTCCTTTCTCCCCTCATTTTTTCTTAGAGCTGTAAATACTATCAAGTGTAAGCAATCCCAAAAGTTTGATTCTAAAGATGAAAATGAAATAAACCTACATGGCAGCCTGAGGCTAGAAGGAACTTTAAGAGGTCAGCTAGTTCACCCCGCTGCCTTCAGACATAACCACACCTAATTCTATCCAGTACCCAAAGAACTTCAGAACCAATTCCCACCACAGTTTTATCTTCATGCCAGGGGAAGGGACTCTTGCCTTTTCTCTTAAGCAACTCTAGCAAGGTTAATTGGGGTGCATGCTAAAGCTAAGGATGAGCCCTCCAAAGATCTCAGAGAATAAAATGGGTGTTATTTCTGTTGTTCTTCCTATTCGAACTGACCAAATAATGCCAAGAAAAAAACAAGTTAGTCCAGGGGTGGAGAACCTGTGGCGTTGAGGCCACATATGGCCCTGCAGGTCCTCAAGGGTGACTCTTTGACTGAATTCAAACTTCACAGATTTGCTTAAAGGGCCACACTTGAGGACCTAGGGGAAAACACATGACCTCAAGGCTGTAGGTTCTCTGTTCCGTCAAAGTCAAGAATAGAGACCAAGAACTAAGGAAAGAGGAGGCAGGAAAGTGTGGTAAGGCATCAGAGGAGATCAACATCACAGAGCAAAATCCCTGGGGCCAGCTGGTCCTGCTAGTGAACCCTGTTCATTTGAGCAGCTTTACTTCTACCCTGAATCCTACCAAGAAATGACCAACGAACATTGAAAAGGTAACCTATTTTGTTATCTTCTTAGATCCATCCAGATCAAGAGAAGCATAGTGACGGGACCATAGTGAGCACTTGATTAATGTTTGTTGATTGCATTTAAGGTAGGGAGTTTTAAACAGAGGTCTGAGAAGTTTGAAGGCAAAAAGGCGAAGGGACAGCTGAAAGAGGAGAGTATCCCAGAAACAATGCAGGGGTGTTGGAGAGACATCGGGAAATAGTGGAGGACAGAAAGGCCTGGTGTGCCGTGTGGGCTGTGGGGACGTGAAGAGTCAGACACCACTGAATAAATGAACAAAAGGAAGTTGGACAGGAACATTTATTTTCACTTAACTTTCATTTTCTCTGTATTTTATTGAATACGTATAAAAGCACTGTTCCAAGAAGGGATACATACACAGGTTTCACCAGACCACCAAAGCGTCCAGGACACAAGACCCCTTAAGAATATCGGCGGGGGGGGGGTCAAGATGGTGGAGGAGGAACAGGACTTCCATGCAGCTCTGGCTCCCCACTTCCCCAATTCATGTAAAAGGGGCCTCTGAACAAACGTTGAAGCTATAGAACTGACAAAATGACACAAAGAAGCTAACCTCCTGCTGAAGACAGCCTGGCAGCCTGGCAGGGAGAGGACTGCATAGCTCTCTGTGAGCCGAGCCCAGCCCAGTGTGAGCCAGAGGTTTTAGCCCCAGGTCAGGCCTGACCAGCAGCTGGCCAGAGGGACTTCAGAACACCAACAGCTGTGACAGTTTCCAGAATTATCAACACATAGATGCTAAGGACAAAGTGAGAGGTCAGTGCAGTGTGGACTTTGGGACCCACTAGTGGGGAGTGTTGGCCTCTTCCCTCTGGGGTGAGAAGCCACTGAGATGCCTCAGTGCAGCTGACACCATTTTACAGTTTCAGCTCTTCAGCTCCTGTCCGGCATACGGTAGGGGGACCAGCGACCAGTCTGGGGGTTATTGCTCTTGCTTTACCCTTCTTGGATGTGGATTGTGGTCTAGGGTGGAGGTCTTGGGGTGTGTGACCAGCTTGCCAGAGTGTGTGGAAGCTTCAGAAAGGGCACCCAACTAATACCTCTGGGAACTGAGAAAACCCCAGCATTTGGGATGAAGCTCTGGTGGCAGAGTCCTACTGTGGCAAAAAGCCCAAAAGTCAAGTAATTGAGTGGCAACATGCCCAGGCAAAGGAAGCAAAACAAACAGAAGAATCCAACATTATACTCCTATTTTGGGGACAAAAAGGATCAAAGCATGGAACAGGAGGAGGACTGGGAGGTCAGAACTCCTGCACCAAAAGCTTCAAAAGAAAATACGAGCTGGTTACAGGCCATAGAGGACCTTAAGAAGCAGATAAGAGAAGTGGAAGAAAAAATGGGAAGGGAAATGAGAATGATGCAAGAAAATTATGAAATGAGAGTCAACAACCTGACTGAAGAAAATAACACCTTAAAAGGTAGACTAACTCAAATGGCAAAAGAGGCTCAAAAAGGCAATGAGGAGAAGGATGCCTTAAAAAGCCGAATTTGCCAGATGGAAAACGTATCTCAAAAGCTCACTGAGGAGAATCATTCCTTCAGTATTATATTGGAGCAAACGGAAGCTAGTGACTTTATGAGAAATGAAGATGCTGTTAAACAGATCCAAACAAATGAAAGAATAGAAGGCAAAATGAAATATCTCATGGGAAAAACCACTGACCTGGAAAATAGATCCAGGAGAGATAATTTAAAAATTATTGGACTACCTGAAAGCCATGATCAAAGAAAGAACCTAGAAATCATCTTTCAAGAAATTCACAAGGAAAATTGCCCTGATGTTTTAGAACCAGAGGGCAAAATAGAGGTTGAAAGAATCCACCAATTACCTCCTGAAAAAGATCCCAAAAAGAAAATTCCTAGGAATATTATAGCCAGGTTCCAAAATTCCCAGATCAAGGAGAGAATATTACAAGCATCCAGGAAGAAACAATTTTAATGTTGTGGAAACACAATCAGAATAGCACAGGATCTGGCAGCTTCTACACTGAGGGATTGAAGGGCTTGGAGTATGATATTCTGGAGATCAAAGGAGCTGGGATTAAAACCAAGAATCACCTACCCAGCAAAACTGAGTATCATGTTTCAGGGGAAAATATGGTCATTCAGGGGAAAATATGGTCATTCAGTGGAATAGAGGATTTTCAAGTATTCTTGAGGAAAAAACCAGAGTTGAATAGAAAATTTGACATTCAGATTTAAGAAGCATGAGAAACATGAGAAGATAAACAGGGAAAAGAAATCATAAGGAACTAATCAAAGTTGAACTATTTACATTCCTACATGGAAAAATGATCATTGTAACTTATGAAACTTTTCTCAGTATGAAAATAGTTAAAGGGAATAGAAGGAGTATGAATACATATATGAATGTGTGTATACATGTTTACAGGTATACATAGATAGAGGGCACAGGACCAATTGAATAGGAAGGGATGATATTTAAAAGGTGAAATTAAGAGGTGAGAAAGGAATATAATGAGAGGAGATGGGGAGAGTTGAAATGGGGTAAACTATCTCATATAGAAGAGGCAAGGGAAAATGGTCACAGTGGAGGGGAAGAACAGGAAGGCATAAGGGAATGGGTCAACCTTATTGGTATTGAATTTGGCTCATGGAGGGAATGACATACACATTGAATAGGGTATCTCACCCTACAGGAGAGTAGGGGGGAAGGGAGTAAGAGGGGCGATGATGGGAGGGAGGGCAGGCTGGGGGAGAGGGAAGTTGGAAGCACCCACTTTTGAAAAGGGACAGCACCAAAGTAGAGAATAGAACAAGTGGGAGGTGGGATAGGAGGGAGGGAAATGGAATCAGTCTTTTATAATATATCTACTATGGTAATGTTTTGCATTAGCTACACATGTACAACCTATATTGAATTGCTTATCTTCCCAGTAAGGGTGGGTGACAAGGGAGGAAGGGATTGAATCTGGAATTCAAAGTTTTAAAACCAAATATTTAAATGTATGTATATATATATATGTGTGTGTGTGTGTGTGTGTGTGTGTGTGTGTGTATAATACAGGCACTGGGGCATAGGGATCTACCATGCCCTACTGGAAAAGTCGAAGGGGGTATGGGGGAAGATATGGGTGAGAATAGATTGGAGGAGGGGATATCCTGTGGGACTGCTGTTTTGGAAACGTGTGTAGGGGAAAAGCGGGGAGAAAATTTGTAACTCAAAATCTGGTGGAAATGAATGAAGTAAATCAGAAGTTAATAAAGCATTTGAAAAAAAAAAAGAATCTCTGTAGGGGCAGCTAGGTGGTGCAGTGAATAGAGCACAGGCCCTGGAGTCAGGAGGATCTGAGTTCAAATCCGACCTCAGGTACTTAATACTTACTAGCCATGTGCCTTTGGGCAAGTCACTTAACCCCAATTGCCCCTCACCCCAAAAAAAGCAAAAAAAAGAATATCTGTCTTAATTTTAAAACTGAGATTCAGTCATGATCCCAAAACCTTTAGGGTGGCATCCAGCATCTTCTGTGATCTTGCACCAGCTTCCTCCACCTTATCCTACAGTGTCTCCACAGACTCTCCATTCTAACTGTCCTCTTAGGGTACTTTTGCTCATGCTTTTCTTTCTTTCCTATGCATTCCTTTCCTGGGACTGTCATGCCCAAATATTTTCCTCCTGTTCTAATCCTACTTGCCCTGTGAAGTTATCCCCTCGTTCCCAACATTCAGCATATCCATGATACACAGAACTTAGTAGAGCCTTCAACAAGTGGCAAATACACATGTATAATTTCAGACCAGTGTTGACTGGATGGACCTACAGGGCAATTGTATACATGAAATGGATGCACTGTACATTCCATGTAAGACAGCACAGATGGGTCAATCATGGCACCAGATAATAACACAGTAGGTGACTGAAACAATCCCATTAGTGCAAACTGGAAGCCATTTGAGCTCCAGTCTTGGCTCTGGGAGATGCCATGATTCTGCCAGGCCACCTTGATTTGGGGACACTGGCAGTGCCACTCCACATTATTCCTCATTCCTTTTTCTGCTTCTCCTATATTCATATGTGGGGTGAAGTTTTTTCTGAAATTTAGTTTAAAAGATGGATTGGTGCTCTAAGACTGAACATGGATGGGGAGGCAAGCTACAGTCTTGTTGTTTCTATCTTTTGCATCCCTCAGTTCAGGGCCTCATCATAATGTTTTGGAAATCCCACTCCATCAGTCACAGCATTTATAGCAACATAAACAATTTGATTCTGTTTACAACACACTGGAAACATAATATACATGGGGATTTGGACAAATTCAATTTGATATTCATCCATTAATTACCTGCTGTGGGCAAAGCATAATGTTTGGATGTCTTTGACATCCCCCTGGGAGAGGAAAGCAGATCCAAAGAAAAATGATACATTGTACCTGTCCTCAAGGAGTTTCTAGTCTAGGAAGAGTTATATAACAGATGCAATATCAGTGCGTTTTTGATTGTGGGATTAGAGGAGGCTCCCTGGACAAAGTGACATTTGAGCTGAATCTTGAAAGTTGGCTAAGATTTTAGGAGACAAAAGGAGAGGCAGGCAAAGATATATTAGATCAGAGGTTGGGGAAGGAAATTCTCCTAGAACTCTAGCCATATTTCAAGTTGGACAGCTAGACTCAGAGATATTCGGGGTCCTGAGAAAGGAAAAACACTCTTACTAGGGATAATCTTTGTCAGTGACAGCAGAATTGTGGAGGAATTTCCTGAGCATCCTGTAAGTGAAGACAGATTTCCAATTTTGGGATGCAGACTGAGAGTAACACAGAGCAGCATTTCTCAGGCCATACAAAGTCAGCAGTCATTGAGGATAGATATAATTCTAAGCTGACCACACTCCCTCAAAGCCTACACTTCCTGAAATGACTTTTTAAACATTTTCTTCAGGCATAAAATGATATTGTTCACTAGAGGTGTTCCCAAAGGCTTCCAGGCCAAATTCAATTCATCATCATCAATTAATATTTATTGAGGACTCTACATGTGGATGTTACTAGCTGCTTTGCAGAATAAATGATTTGATATTTTGTGTTTCAGAGAACAGGATTGACTCTCTCCTTGGCTTGGGTGAAGGTGAATAGAAGCCTGGGTGGAAGATTCTTTGACTTTTTATTTTAAATGAAGGAATATCTTCCTTTGGAGACCTCCTCTTTTGTCTTTCATGTCTGAATTTTATTACTCTGCCAACTTAGACCTTAAGCCCTTAGGGCAAAGATTCTCATTCTGTGAAACTATGGGAAGTTACTAAATGTCTTCCACATGTGCCTTAATAAATCCAGGTACTTTTGGCTCATTAAACACAATACTAAACTATAATCATACTACTGTATATGGATTTTATTTTATGTGTAACATCAAGAAAGCAATTGAGCCCATTTTGGTGCTGAAATAAAATTTGATATTTTTAGAGCCATTATCTAAGCGATGTGTGTACAGATTAAAGAGAATTGCAAAAATCACAAAATTTCAGAGTAGGAAGGGAGTCTATAGTCCATCTACTCTAAACTGTACCTGAAAAAGATCCACTGTCCAACATACCTGAGAGCATTTTCCTACTTTTCACACACTGCTCCAGCCAAAGTGGCCTTCTTGCTGATCCCAGGTTTCTGTCTTTGCAGAGGAATCTTCTATTTCTGTCTGTGCCTCCCAAGAGTTAGGCACAGTACCTGGCATATAGTCAGTGCTTAATAAATGCTTGTTAACTGACTTATTGACTGATCTACCCCTCTAGAATACCGACCTTCATTTCAAGGCTTAGCTACTGTACCACCTCCTATGGGAAGCTTTTATTGGTTCCTTTGGGTGTGAGTGTTCACCAGCTCTCTCCACCAAGACAATGCAGGCTTCTTAGGAAATTCCAAGGGTGTTGCTCTATTCTCTCTGTCTTCTAGCTCCCTTAGGAAGACCTAGGTTCAAATTCTGCTTGAGGCACATACCTTAGGTCCTTGGACAAGTCTTTCAGCTGTCTTGTCCTCAATTTCCTTATCTGTAAAATAAAGTAGTTGAATTCTCTGGCTCTCAAGATCATTTCCAGCTCTAAGCTTAAGTGCCAGAATAATCACTCTTCATTTTTGTCACAACATAGTCCTTTGCGTGGGGTCCAGACCAGTAACTTCATCAGTGTAGTTTGGAAACCCTTTCCCATGAGACAGCTTGGTATCCACATGTTCACGGCACCAAGAGATTGAGTAATTTGCACAGTCACACAGCCAGCAATTGTTCAAGACCAGATCTTCCTGACTACATGGCCAGTCCTATATCACCTGTACTTCAGTGACCCTTGCCTTGCATAGAGTAGACATTTAATAAATTGACTTGAATTGGATTATTCACTGAGCTTTTGCTTAAAGACCTTAAGTGGGAGAAACTCCACCAGTTTTAATATCTCTTTAAACCTTTGGAAGGATTAGGGGTTTTTTTGTTGTTGTTTGTTAACATCAAACTCAAATTTGTCTCTTTCATTTCCACTCATTGCTCCTCATTTTATCCTTTATGACTGAGCAGAACACAACTTTGCCCTTTTTTACATGGAAACCTTTGCTATGTTTGAAGACAGTGATTATGCTTTCCCTAAGCCTATTCTTTTCTACAGCTAATTTTTATATGTCATGAATTCTGGGCCCTTCACCATCATGCTTGTTCTTCCTGCTCCTGGCCTCACCTCCAGTGTTCTCTGGCTTATCAGTATTTTTTCCTAAAATGCAATCTTGAGTAATATTAAACACATTGTCAGGTGTGGGCACTTTACTGGGTTCATTTGTTTATTGATTTTCCTTTGTTCCAAGGTAGTGTTCAGTCTAGGGGACAGGAGAAGATTTTCTTTTTCCCCTCTAGAAATGAAGCAGAAGGCCTCAATTAAACTATTTTAGAAATAAAATATAAGGTGGTACCCAGAACTGAACACAGTACTCTAGATAAGGTCTGACTAAGTCAAAGAATGGTGGGATTATAACTTCTTTATATTTGTGTACTACATTTCTCTCAATGTAGTCTAAGATTCCATTAGTTTTTTGGCTGCCTTATCACACCATTGGTTCATATAAAGCTTGCGTTTCACCAAAACTCCCAGATCTTTTTCAGTTAAACCAGTGTAAGCAATTTTTCTTAGAAAAAAAAGTCATTAAAAAGAGAGAAAGTAAAAAAGTCATAACTTTGAATGTGAATGGAAGTAACTCACCCATAAAATGGAAGAGGATGGCTGAGTAGATTAGAAAACAGAATCCAACAGTATGCTGTTTGCTAAGGAAAGGGGGAAGAAATAAGCATTTATACGGTACCTACTATGTGCCAGGCACTGTGTTAAATGCTTTTTATGCATAATATTTCATTTCATCCTCACAACAACCTTGTGAGGTAGGTGCTATTACCCTTTCACAGTTGAAGAAACTGAGCCAAACAGAGGTTTAGTAACTTTACCAGAGTCACACAGGTAGTAAGTGTTTGAGACTGGATTTGAACACAGGTCTTCCTGACTACAGACCTAGCACTGTATTCATTGTGCCACCAATTCTCTGACTTTATAAGAAACGCAATTAAAACCTAAAGACTCCTAGCAGCAAAATCTATTCTGACTTAACTTTTTAATAAAATTGGAATATCAATCATGATCTTAGATAAGGCAACAGCAAAAATAGGCTTTATTATTACTCTATTATATTTAACTTTCTGCAAGCTGTTGTGCAGGTGGATAAAATTACCCCTTTATGTTATTGAATGAAAGTATTGGTATACAAGCTCGTCTTTGGTAGACTTACTGAAAATGCATTTGATTCAAGTCCAGGAACAGAGAGGACGACAGAGATGGTGTGCACTTCATCCTGTGCCCACATAATTTAGCTTTCTTCCACTATGTCTCTAAATTTAGAAGAAAAAATATTTCTATATGGTCTGGACATCAAAATTATTCAATATGGTGAAATCTGTTAAGACATTCTTAAATTTATATGTGTCAATATTATATCTGAGCAGTTTTAAACAATAATTTTAGCTTCATTATTACTCTAGTTCCAGTATAGTTTATTTGATAAATTCTAAGAATACTTTAGAGTCAATATTTTTTTTCATGGATTTGTTGTCTGATAGTTTATGAAAGAAAGTATCTATCTGCTGTATAAAGCTGCTTATTTTATCATGTTTTGTGATTGTCATTGTTGTTTGTGTCTTTACTTTGCTTTTGCAGTGGTACTGTGCACTAGTTTGCTTGCTTCAGAGCATCTGATATGGTGACTTGCTTATAAAGTTTTAAGTTTTATAAGGATTTGGACAGTAGCTATTCTAAATGTTGCCTTTTTTTCATTCTTATGTCAATTCAGAAGAGTCCCTCTTGCTAATGATCCTTAAGTTCCACGTACAAGGAAAAACAGGGCTTTTTCTAAAGAGAATTTTGTTTAGGAGGATGCTGTATATGCTCTGATTCTCCAAACTTGAGGGGTGAGGTGTTAGTTCAAATAATGTGGTCCTTTTTTCTGTCATATTTTCTTTTGTAGTTGATTGCACCCCTGACTTACAGTGATTTCATCAACAAACATATGTTGAGAATTAGAATACATGATCAAATGGAGCATCATAGGAAAATAAGATCAAGTGCTAGAAGTTTAGGAGGCTCCTTCCCTCACCCTCCTACCGCTATACCTTCACACAAATAGAGTCACCTTAATGTGGCATGAAGCACCATGGGCCAGGATGCCTCTGAAGCCCTTGGGAAGGCCTTCTGCATGAAGTTAATGTGCCTTGGTGGTTCCCTTTTTCCATCAGTCAGTGGGCAGGGGATAGAGGGCCAAGAGATAAAGCCCCAATGAATCCACACCTCACCTTTCACTGGCACTAATACCAATGGCAAAAATATAGCAATGATAGAAAGGACTGTGCCCACCCTTCGTCTTTGTCTCTGTTGTAAATAGACGTGGTCCTGCTAACCACTTAGATGGGCAAATCCATTAACCTCTTTGGGCTTCAGTTTACACAGTGGTGACAGTGAGGATGAGAATGTTTTCACTAACTGTCTCACAGGGTTCTTGTGAGGCAAGTGACCTGTGCACTTTAAACTACAACATAAATATAAATACAATAATAATTACTGGTGGATGTAAATACCACATACTGAGGGACAAGAGGTCTCGTCTTTATGTACACTTTCCCTGGCCGTGGAAGATGTAATGGCGTACTGTGGAGAGACTAAGGATTCAGTAAGTGTTGGCTGACTGATTTTTAATTTCACTAAAATTAGATTCTTTTTTAAGTCAGATTTAATCCTAGTATAAAAAAAACCTACCATGCATTTCAATAGCAACAGGCTCAATTAATTACTGTCCAATCATCTTACGCAACAGGCTAAATTTCTAGTATATTTCTCCAAGATTATCGTCTCTGCTTTTGTATAGCAAAAAGGGGATTTTGTGAATACCGTACTTTTAAGTGGTATAACCAACCTAGATCCCAAGAAAAGCAAACTAAATGGTCCTCATTTATGGAAATTTGGAATTGGAGGTGCACACAGTCTTATATAAAACACATTTTACAGTGCAGTAAATTTCAGGGTGAGTTATAAAGATCAAGGCTATCTTGTGCCATTGATTTTTAAATATACCATATACATCCTTCCAGTTATACAATTGCCTCGATTGTTACATGATCAGAATCATTTATAGGGAAATGTACATCCCCTTTTAAAAACTTAAGCTGTGACTGGCTTGTCCTTAGAAATCTGTCAGTGAGCTCTGCTCTTGCACATAACATCTTCGGGAGCCTCCCATATGCTCTAGAAACAGGCTGATCAATTCCCATTAGATTCAGAAAGATTTGGATCTGAGGGCTCAGTGGGTACTCTGCTCAGGTTTTCCCATTTTCCCTGGAGCAGCTCACTTGGCCACTTGACATTCAGAGGGAAGAGCAGACCTAACTAGAACAGACTGAGTTTGGAGGATACTAACTGTGACCTTAACTAGAAGAGACTTTGAGTTTAAACAGAAATATAGCTGTAGGGAACAGCGCGGCCCAGCGTCCCAGTGCTCTAGGTAAAAGGGACTTAGTATGATTTTTAAAGGTAGTAGGCTTCAATTTAGAATCTGTTCTTTTCATTCATTTATAATGAACTGAATCCTGTCTAATTGGAAATCTTTCCATTTAATTAATTATTTAAAAATAGCTATTTAGTATGTGTGGTCTGTGTTCCTTTGTAAAATTCAGTAAAGGAAACATTCCTTTGCTTTCAGTGAGATTTTAAAATAAGAAACAGATAGCAGAGGGTAGTAGATATTTGAACCTGATACTTGAGTGATCACAGGATGAAAAACCTGAAGGACCTTGGAGGTCATTTTGTCTACCTCCTGAATTTTGCAGATGAGGAAACTGAGGCCCAGGGAAGAGAAATAGCTAGCCCAAGGTCAATGCCATTTAAATGCCATACTCTTCCTAGTAGAACAGGCTGATCATCTTATAATAGCAACATTAACTCATTTGAATATCACAACAACCTTGCAGATAGGATTATTCACATTTTTACAGATGACAGCACTGAAGGACAGAGGGAATGAATGACATGGTCCAAGGTCTCAGGGTTAGTCAATGTCAAGTGTGAAATAAGATAGTTTTCGTTCCCAAATAAGGTGTGTCCATTGAAACCACTGATCAAATCCCAACACTGACAGTAAATTGAAGGAAAATGAATCTATCTGTTAAATACCATTGAGTAGCTACCAACTGGTTAATTCTTTGTGCTGCCTTTTTAACATCTACAGAATAAAATACTTGCTGAAAAATTGAAACACCATCAGTAGATTAAATGTAAAGAGTCTCTCCCTGTCATCCTATAAGTAAAAATGATAATGTGTTTACCAGTTGTATGTTTTTAAGTTTCCAAAGTGCCCATATGTATAATGTCATTTGATTCTCCCAGCAACCCTTTCAAGGCAGACAGGTGCAAATTTTATTAACCTCTTTTGACAAATGACAAAACTGAAGTATAGAACATGTGACTTGGCCAAGGTCACATGGCCATTTGGGGATAGAGTTAGGATTCAAACCCAGTCTTCTGACTAGATAACCTCTAAGGACTCTTCTACTTCTTTAGATTCTACAAATCTAGGGATTGTGTGATTCTGTCTGATGTTCTTTTTGCTAAACTATAATCCCTTTACATTCATGGAGACAATTGAGATGAAAAGCAGATGTCTGTTCATACTCCAATCAATACAGTGGCAAATTTGGGGCTTGGTGCAAGTTTTTTCAGTGGCTTCCTTAGGGCCAGTGATGGGAATAAACTGGTTTTATATACTCCCATAGCAAAGAGATGGACACATCCATGGCCACAGTTAGTGGCAGCGGCCCTTTTGGTTAATAGTTGGGATATTCTCTGTTTGAACCAGATGTGGAAGACAGTGAATTGTGCATGGGTCTTTCTAGGCACTCTCCTGAGACACAAGGCATAGGTGGCATCATCAATAGTGGCTTTGTGAGGTGTGGATTCTCGGTATTCTCTCCCCAGAAAGAAGTGACAGGGCCCATCTGCGCCACTGTTAATATGTTTAAATAGTGACAAGCATTAAGATTTGTGGAGAATCTTATTCCGTATGCTCATTGCAGAAATGAACCCCAAAGTGGAAGTTGCAAAGGTAGACTTTGGGTGAACGTAAAGAAAATGTTCCTAATTAGGATTCTCCAAAAGTGGAATGCGTTGCCCATTCCTGGGATCTTGGGAGGGGTATTGTGATAGAAATGATCCAGAGAGACTCTGAGGTCCCTTCTATGGCATTTCAGTGTCGCTCGATAGAAATGAGAACTTTGAGCAAATTCTGCTTTTAGCAGAGATCTTATTTCGGGGACATTTTTCGAGAGAGAAGGTTTTTATTGGGGGAAATCATTGATGGGAATTTTTTAGTCCAACTTAGCTTATATATTCTTCATCTCAAGTAGAGGAAGGGTTTATAGTAACTGCAGAAAGTAGTAAATATCTACATATCCTCATAAACATCACAGACCCTTAATTTTTATGTTTTCCTAGTGTACTTCTTTTGCAGATGGAAGCAGAAGTAAGCATGCATTGTCAGTCATTCTGAATGATGAGGGCAGTGACTATTTCCAAGGTTATACTAGCATTAAAATGCAAACACCACTATTGGTTTCTGCTAGCATAAATGGAACCTTAGTGACTTATGTGGCCAAGGCATGACAAGTGGACAGAACCTCTAATTCTGGGGCTAGCATTTTTTCCACTGCACCACGCTATTTCTATAGATGTAGGGAGAAAAGAGAGAGAAAGAGCTTGTCCTGGTGTTTCAGTGGGCTGAGTGGAGAAACTTAAGAGCTACAATGCAATTTAAAAATAAAAATATACTTCTGTTAAGAAAATTTCCTCTCCATAGTGTCAGCTGAGCAGCAGGGCAATATTGTGCTGTTGGTCCTGATTGTTTTACACTATGAGTCCTCAGGTTCTTCCTGAGAGAGAGAGAGCTACTTCTGATGTGTTCAGTCTGATGGTCACTGGCAAGGGATACTGGGAGGGGTGCTGGTAGCAACAAGGCTGATGGCTATGGGCCACCCCCACCTCCCCCTCATGGGAATCCCTAAAAGTCCTGTGATGGGGAGACCTAAAGTTTCAATTCAGTGAACATATATGGGGCTCCTTCTTGGTAGAAGGCTCTGTTCTAGTGGACTCATTGTCCACCCTTGATATCCTCTTGACATCTACCCTATTGCTCCATGAATGCCTCAGCTCTCTTCTTCTGGATTCGAAAATAGACATTAAACTACTGCCACTGTTGTTCTGTTGTTTTTGTAAGTATTTGTCAGTCGCTTTCCTATGACTTTACTCATCATCCTGGTGACATTCCAGACCACAACCCCATCCTTCCTGGCCCAAACTCCCTTATATGTATTATTTCCTCCTGCTACGATGTAAGCTCCTCAAAGACAGGGATTGTATTACTTCTGCACATATATGTATATATATACACACACATATAAGCATACACATATGCATATATATGTATGTATTGATGTGTATACATATATGTATCTATATGTGTGCATGTATTTATATATATATATACCTGGTAAATACTTAGGACAGTTCACCCCTCCACATCATGTCAGTTTTGATGTGTCATGAGTTGGCAGAAACCCAATGGGAATTTGGGGGAGTTTTGTGGAAGACACAGATGACACATGAAAGCCAGCAGATGATACAGAAAAAGTTTAGAAACTCAGAAACGCATAAAATGCATGTACAGTGTTGTATGATATCACATATTTTATCTTTTAATACCATTATAATTCAGGGTTCTTCTCTGGTCTGAATGGAGGGCCAGAAGATTTTACCTAGATTTTCCAGATTGCTGGGGCGCTGCTGTCCCTGCCCCCTGTGATGTGGAAGGAATAGCTGTAAATGTTTTTTATTCATTCAGTGTGAATTCATAAACAAAAATGAAAGCCATTTAAGAACTTGAGAGCCAATTATTGACTGTGATCAATGTTATTATAACAATAGAAATTTAGAGAGAAGAAAGATCTTGGAGGTTACCCCTTTATTTTGGCTGAGAAAACAGATTCCCAGAGAGGTAGGTTCTTGCCTCACTTCCACTATCCTGCTATTTCAATATAAGTGAGATTTTTTAGCAATTCATGGAGGGAAAATAGTTTGAAAATCTTTAGAATCACCCTTATTACTCAGAGTCTCATTCATCAACTGTGTCCTGCGCCTAAGCAAGACTTGGGGATTGACACAGGACTTTTAATAGCATTTGCAGATAAGTGGGCAGGACAAAGGTTTCATGGTTTAGTTGCTGATATTGAAGCATTTGAATATGAATGAGTGAAGTTATTTCTGTGGCTGTTGCTATGATAGGCTTGTATGATTTTGAAATGTATGTAGGAGCTTTCTTGTTTGATGAGAGCCTTCAAGGATGCCTTTTCTTTGCTGAATCTAATACTTTCTCTGAATCAATTAATAAATACAGTGGGGTCTTGTACTTTTTCATGTTTTAGTAAGTATAACTCTATAGATGGGATGTTTTATAGAAAATATCAATGAAAAACTGCTTGTTGCTATCTCATGTTGTCATTAAGGATACCCTTAGTATACAAATAGACTTATCCACCTTTATAAATCTTTAGAGAAATAAGAAATCCTGTATATAGATCAGTAGTTTCTGATTCCTGTTCAATCATTTGAGTAAAATACCATCTAAGATATGTTTTCACTATTTAAAAATTTTCACTTTTTAGAATATCTTGAAAATAAATTCCAGTGAGCCTTTAAAAATTGTGCCTTTAACTGAGATTTCTTATGTATGACTTTGATGAGGTCCCATCATGCTTTGTGTCTTAACTATCTTACCTGTCATTGACACATCTTCAAATGGTCCACTGGGTGCAGAGATGGTGGGATCCAATGTAGTGGTTCCACTTTTCTTTCTGAGTAGATCACTTCATTGTAAAAAACAATACCACCTTCTGTCTGTTGTATTTCACAGGTTCTTGTTGATCATCCATTTTCCTCTATAAATGCCAATATGATTATCTGTCTTACTAAACTATCTTTAGGTTTATCTTCTGAATTGCTTTTTTGCGATTTCATGATAGGTTTCTAGGCATCCTTGTCTACTGCTTTGGAAACAAATCAGTATATAAGAGCTGGAGCCAGAAATTACTAGAAGGAGGAGACTGGCCTAGAATGCATTTGGAAACCATCAGTGCTTTCAGTGATTCCAAACTGCTCCCTGATGCCAAAGCCCATCTTCTCCTGGTGAATCATGGAACACAGTGATCTCTGAAGAATTAAAATCACAAATAACCCAAAGAGTAAGAGAAAGATGTATGGCAGGCAGATGCAAGCTTCGGCATGTTACTAGAAACAGCTTGCATGTGAGAAGTGATTACCAGAAGACAATCCTGAGGATATGTATGACCAGAAAGTGAGGAAGGTGGATCACACAGTAAGAATGAGTAAAAACTACCTGACTGATAGTCCCAGGATACAAAGGAATGGTTTTCAGTGTGCTGGGTATATCCCCTTTAGTAGATTTATGGAAGAATATGGACAAGAATTTTAGATGATGAAGGTAGAGAAGCTTTGATCAACATCAGTGGAAAATGTAGCAATAAAGGGAACATCCATACTATAGAGATGATGGAACTGCCAAAGGGTGACTTTTCTTCTACACTTACTTATATGGGCTTTGCAGCAAACTCATCCTTGAGTACCCTCAGGATGTCATTCTCCTCCAACATCTCCTGGAGTGATTTCAGAATAAATGTAGTCAATGACTATCACTTATCCTTCACGTTGTTCAGGCTTCCTTGTTCCACAGCACTCACTTGTAGTACTGAGGATTTGTCTAGGGACTTGAGAAAAATCCAGAGATTATTTTTAAGGAAAACTCTCTCTCTCTCTCTCTCTCTCTCTCTCTCTCTCTCTCTCTCTCTCTCTCTCTCTCTCTCTCCCTCCCGCTCTTTCTTTCTCTTTCACACACATACACACACACACACACACACACACACACACAGTGCCTTCATGCCTTAAGGCTGGGTAAGAATATAAGTAAGATCTTTAAGCTTTCACAACAGACTGGCAACTTTTTAACTTGTACATGTGGTACCTAAAGCATGTGTGTCCTTGTCAATAAATTCAACCATGAATCAATGACAATACATTTGTCAAAGGCTTATGTGAGAAATCTGATATTTCAAAGAGTCAGAGTAATGGACCTTCTAACCCTTTATCCCTATGCATTCTAGATTCTCTATGTACTAAGTGAGATTATTAAGTAATATTCTTAGACCATATTATCTCAGCTCTTCCACAGAGATGAATTTAATAACTTTATGTAATGTTGTACCATCAGTACCAGATTGATGTTTCCGTGTCTTTTATGAAATCATCAACGTGATCAATCCCTTCTTGAATTGCATAGCAAAAGGAGAAAAAATCTTTTCAAATAGAGTTTTATGTTTGTTGTTATTGTTAAATCAGGCAATGAGAACTATTTAATACAGCTCTTCCCTTTTTATCTTGGCTCCCATGAAACTCATAGCTAAATTCAGGGCTTAATTACTATAACCTATTCCAGGTACCTAGTTATGGCTCTTTGTTTCTCTCTTCCCTTTAATTTTCTTTTGTTTTTAATTGTTTTATTTCATATTATGTTGAGATCATCTCAAGTCCTTTTGGGGAGTAGAACATTAGTCAACTAGCATTCATTTAAGTTCCTACTATGTGCTGGGCACTGTACTAAATGCAAGAGATGCAAGAAAGGCAGAGAACATTCTCTGCTCTCTAGGAACTCACAGTCTAATGGGGGAGACAACATATAAACAATTATGTACAAATAATATAGATGCAGGATAAAGTGGGGCCTGTCTTAGAAGAAACACTCTAAAATTAAGGAAGATTAATCATTCTTGCCAGTTAGATTCTGATTTGTTTCTCCTTGCTAAAAGAATACAAGTACTGTCAAGGGACCCTTTAAATTTGGGGGCCCTGGGAAGAAATCCAAGTTGTCCCACCCTAGTTATTGCCATGTTAACCCTTCTGCTATAAAGACAGTTGTTAGTCTGTCAAGCAACAAGACTTAATTAAATACCCACTATGTGCCAGGCACTTTACTAACATTTGGAAATACAAAAAGACCAAAAAAAAAAAAAAAGCCTAGCTCCCAGGGACCTCATAGTGTAAGGAGGAGCACAAGATGTAGACAACAAAGTACAGGCAAGACATAGAGAGAATAAATTGGAAGTAATTCTGGAGGGAAGATACTACCTGTTAAGGGAGATGAGCACAGACTTCTTGTAGGAGATAGAATTTTAGCTTGAAGGAAACTTGGAGGCAGAGATGAGGAGAGAAAGAAGGAGATGGCTGGAGAAGTGCTCAGGCTGGGACGTGACGTGTCACATGCAAGGAACAGCAGAGGAGGTGAGGTCAGTGTCGCTGGACTTCAGAGTGTGTACAGAGTCCTAAGGGGTAACAAGACCAAAGAGGCAGAGACGACCGACGCTGGGAAATGCTTACGTTTGAACCTGGAGTACTAAGGAGCCCCGGGAGTTCAGTGATCTTGGGGAGAGAGGTGTTGTGGTTCTCTCTGTGCTGTAGGAAGATCAGTTTGAGAGTGGAGTGGAGGATTGATTGGAGTGGTCAAGTATGAATACAAAATAAGTCATAATGGCTGTGAATGACATCTCTTTTCATTCATTCAGTGTTTATTGAGAGCCTATTGGGTACAGTGGAAATTTAGAAAGAATACTTTAGATATGATATATTCCCTAATGATGGCTGTAATCTAATGGAGAAAAGATAATAAACCCGTGAAAAACACATAACAACAAAAATAGAATAAGTGGTTATAGGACTATATGATTGTCTTCCTAATTGTCAAGGCATATGTTATTTAACATTGCCCTGATCAATGGCATTGTACACTGGGATCACTAACATTATAATTAAATCCTAGAGTCTCATTGTGAAACCTGCTATTCTACAATTCAGTTGATAAATTTGATGGTTAGTGATGGTCAGGCCAAGCTTGAGCCATAAGACCTACATTGCATTGTTCAACTTTTTTGCTTTCAGGGAGTCATTTGATGCCCTTCCCTAGGGTATGCCTGTACAAAGAGAAGAAGCAGAGGGGGTGAAAAGAGATGGTAAGAAGGGTGGCTAGGTGGTACAGTGAATAGAGCACCAGCCCTGGAGTCAGGAGGACCCGAGTTCAAATCCAGCCTCAGACACCTGACACACTTACTAGCCGTGTGACTTTGAGCAAGTCACTTAACCCCAGTTGCCCTCCAAAAAAAGAAGAAAAGAAAAGAGATGATAAGAAAAAAAAGTGGTTAGAACAAATGGTGTTAAAGATAAATAAATCATTATTTAGACTTTCTAATCTAAGCAGTCAGAGTTAAGGAAAAAATAGGAAATGACCGTTACTGTTTTTCTTATTCCATTTTTAAGTATCGTAGAGCAGTTCCAAGAATTACATTGTGATTTTCAGCAGTTTTATGTCTCCTTAAATCTTACACATAAATTGTAAAATGACAAATTGTGTAAGAAGCATGAATACAAAAGGGGATAGATCGAAAACTGAAAAAAATGTCCCAGTGTAGATTTTCATCTCATATATATGACGTCTTTTTTCCCCAGCCCTTTCATTGTCGTCAGCATGTGTAGCAAGCCTCAGCTTATAAAGCCTAGCTTCAGTGTTCCTTACCCCATGAAGTATAAATAAAGGAATATGAGGTCAGGAAAAAGAAGAATGAAGTTGTGTGTGCTGAAGAGGGTGAAATCATGGCAACAATTAATACATAAATTTGTGGTCAGATGGAAAGGCAGCTGTTTTAAAAGCCTGAGCGAAGTAGATTAAACAGTAGTGAAAAGTCTACATACTTGTATATTGATTATAGGATACAATAAAAATATTTCATTGTGATCTTTGTATTAGGTCGTATTAAATACAGAGCTATCTTACTTTTAGTTTAATTTGTGTGTTCTTCTGCTATTATGTTATTTTCTTTAGGAGAGAAAGCAGAGGGCAGCGAGGTGGTGCAGTGGATAGAGCACTAGCCCTGGAGTCAGTAGGACCTGAGTTCAAATCCAGTCTCAGACACTTGACACTAGCTGTGTGACCCTGAGCAAGTCACTTAACCAATTGCCTTGCCAAAAATAAAGAAAAAGAAATAAACATCAAAAGAGAAGGCAGCTATGTGGAGATGTTTTGTACGCAGGTCCTGATACTTAGCAAACATTGAGCAGTAGAGAAATGGTGTGTATTTTATTTAAATTGAAAGTAACTGAATAATGTAAACATTTTTAAAATAATGACTATCTGAGCATCTAAGGGTAAAATAAAATTGTAATCTCTTTGAGAGCAGATATTGTAGTTTATGCTTTTTTATGTCAGCCAATCCAATTAGCACCCTGCTGGGTAAACAGCAAGTGCTCAATAAATATTCAGTTAGTTGATTTAAGATGGTTTCAAATTCCCAAGGAATTAGTTTGTTGAGATAGAATCCCTCCGAGGAAGAACTTCTTCAGCCAATTGCACTGTAGCATTTGTCTTTTAAATATAGTTTTTGCTCAAGTATGTAAGTAATGAAAGTGTCTTGCTTTTTCTCCCATCTTTGGGTTGGTTCAGTAGTACAGTAGCACAGACAAGATATTTTCTGGATAGATTAGGTTGTCTTTCAACATCCAGTACAGAGGCATGCAAGAAATGACTTTTGTCTCTGTGCACAAGGGGCTGACCCCATTACTCTCAAACTCTGGCCAGCTGATTCATAGTGGGGCACTGTTGGGCTTGGGCCCAAAGAGGAGTCAAGGGAAAATGTAGCTTCTTGCTAGAGTGCTAAATAATGTGAAAGGGCAGGATTGGGGAATTCAAGTAGCAAAATTATCTTGCCAGAAGAACACTAGTGATCTATCTAACGTGTATTATAATATGGGTGGCATTCTAAGGAAGAGTCCAACATTCTGATTGGCATACTTGGTAGAAATTGTTCTTTATGTAACAACTGGCACTGTATCACTAATCATAATTATAATAGCAATAATATTATTATTATAATGATGAAACTGAAAGTGAAAATGTCTTTCAAAGAGTGACACACTTGAATAAAAGACTGGAATTAATTTTTCACTTCAAATCCAGCAGGATGTCCAACTAGTGATGCATCCTTGTGGTTACAGAGAAGAGAGGCCACTGTTTGCTTTGGCCTCCTCTGTATTTTCCTTGACTTCTTTCATATAGCCAACACATCTTAGTTAAGTTGCTGTAACAAAGAGCCCATCAATGGCCATATCATCATCTGCAATGCATGCAGGTGGCACAATTCCCCCCCCCCATATGTGACTATACTACCCTCCTCTTTACCCACCCCCAGCACATGCCAGTTATGCCCACTTTGGGGTGCAGATCTAGCAGTAGGCCCATAGGGAAGGCCACAAGCAGAGCTGTCTTGGCCACATTTAACTTTTTGTCTCAACCTGGCATTTTGTTAATGTATGAAGTTCCTGGCATCTATACCTGGAGACAAGCAACTCTTCTGTAACTAAGAGTATCAGGGAGTTGTTTGAGGGCCTTTGTCATAAGCAGGACTTAAATGACATCTTCCTCACTTCAGAAGTGGCCCTCTCCCATGGCTAACCTCCTGTCTCTAATAACTGGGTTCTTGTGCCTTTGGATGGACTCTTGATACTTTATATTCCAGTTCCAGTAACTGGACCTCTGTTTTCTTCTGTATTCCTAAGGACTGACCTTGGCATTTTATGCTACCCTCTAGTCCCATTTTCTAAGAGCTCTGCTTTATTCTCCCCAGTCCTCCTCAGCACTCTGTAAGGCTAAGCCTTCCCCTAGACTTCTCCAGACTTCTGCCAGCCTCAAACCCTAGTCACAAACTCCTGTGCCAGGCTGCCAGCCTGCCAGCATACCCACCAGACGTCCTTTGGCCATCCCCATCTCTTATTCTTCCTGTACAGACCTCTTTCAGCTTCCCTGTGCCAAATTTTCTTGACATTTCACCTCCCTTTTAAATTTCTTCTTGCTGTGGAGGACCTGGAGCAAGTCTTCATCACGAGAAAATCTTTTCCAAATTTCTTACCCTCCTCTTGGTGGGTCTCTCTTGCTTTGAGGTCTAACTTCCTTTTCTGGCCAATACTGTGGGCCCTTGAGACCCAGTTCTGACAGGATGATGTGGGCCTACGGGACCAAAAATGAAGTTTTACTCTAAATTTTGACTGATTTTCAAAGAATTCCTTCAAGTCCAATATTGAACAGTATCTCTGAGTTCATCAGTCTAGTTTGTACTTCTTAAGACCATTAACTCTTTCCTTGTGAGTCTGTTACCTACCAGCCTCATCTAGATGCCCCACCCTTCCATCAAACATACCTTCCTCCTCCGATCTGCCCTTACTAGTACAACTTATGTAGGTGACCTTTGAGTAAAATGACCTATTTCCTCTCCCTCCTCCACTCCTTACACTTCAGCAATATCGTCTGTTCCTTTGTATTGATCTAAAGGAAAGACCTTCCTTTCTGTGTTTCCTCCCAACCCCTTTAAATAAGGGTAGAAGGTCAACCACACCTGGTATTTCTCTATGCAGCTATTATTTGGGGGACTTGTATATTCTGTGAGGTTGTCTGTGTGTTCTTTCCTAGTAGTGCTAATCATAAACATCCATAGGTTTGTTCACTAATTATTTTAAAGGGAACCCTATATATAAAAAGTATATGGGGTAAAAAAAGAAGATGAATTTGCCCTAAAAAGCAGCACTAAATAAAACAGAATCATCCAATAGTATGATCATGCAGGCCTTTTTTATCAAATGCTTTATTGACTTCTAGTTTACACCATTCATTTCCGCAAGATTTTGACTTACAAATTTTTCCCCATTTTCCCCCATACCCACCACCCCAAAATATCCCCTCCTCCAATCTGCACTCTCCCATATCTTCTCCCATACCCCCTCTGACTTTCCAGTAGGGCACAGTGGATCTCTATGCCCCAGTACCTGTATATCTTATTTCCCAGTTACATGTAAAATAATAATAGTATATATATGCACATATATATGCATATATATATATATATTAAACATTTGATTTTAAAGCTTTGAATTCCAGATTCATTCCCTTCTTCCCTTGTCACCCACCCTTACTGGGAAGATAAGCAATTCAATATAGGTTGTACATGTGTAGCTATGCAAAACATTTCCATGGTGGATATATTGTAAAAGACTGACTATATTTCCCTCCCTCCTATCGCATCTCCCACTTGTTCTATTCTCTACTTTGATCCTGTCCCTTTTCAAAAGGAGGTGCTTCTAACTTCCCTCCCCCCAAGCCTGCCCTCCCTTCCATCACCCCCCCCTCTCATCCCTTTCCCCCCTACTCTCCTGTAAGGTGAGATACCCTATTTAGTGTGTATATCATTTCCTCCCTAAGCCAAATTCAATAAGAATAAGGTTGACCCATTCCTTTTTGCCTCCCTGTTCTTCCCCTCCATTGTGACCATTTTCCCTTGCCTCTCCTATATGAGATAGTTTATCCCATTCTGTCTCTCCCCATCTCCTCTCATTATATTCCTCTCTCACCTTTTAATTTCACCTTATAAGTATCATCCCTTCCTATTAAATTGGTCCTGTGCCCTCTATCTATCTATCTCTCTATCTATCTATATATGTGTATATACATATATATATCAGTACACATATATACACATTCACATATGTATTCATATGCCCATATACCCTCTTACATAGACATATATATGTATGTGTATGTGTATGTGTGTGCGCATATATATATATATATATATATATATATATATATATATATATATATATATATATTCCCTTCAACTTTTTTCATACTGAGAAAATTTTCATCAGTTACAATTATCGTTTTCCCATGTAGGAATATAAACAGTACAACTTTGATAATTTCCTTATGATTTCTTTTCCCTGTTTACCTTCTAATGCTTCT